>WSYH01001486.1:83295-119301 GCA_036426205.1 Ascaphus truei
TTATTAAACAGAAAAGTAAGCTCAATTTAAGCAAGATTTCAAGCACACACAAATGAATCTGATGTGCTTTCTTGCGGACTGAAAAGCTGTTTCAGAAAACAATTTTAGGAGTTCCATAGTATAGTGGTTATCACGTCTGCTTCACACGCAGATGGTCCTGGGTTCAAAACCCGGTGGAACTATGTAGTTTTCTGGACTTTTATGCATAAATGTACGTTTTCGAAAACAAGATATTGTGACGGCAACGGAAATCTTGAATCCAGAAATATTGGTTATGGTTTTAGTATTCTTTCAGACAATTTTTTCTTTACCAAATAGAGTAAGATTCTTGTTTGTTCAAGTGTACTTTTTGAAATATATATTATTAAACAGAAAAGGTAAGCTCAATTTAAGCAAGATTTCGAGCACACACAAATGAATCTGATGTGCTTTCTTGCAGACAGAAAAGCTGTTTCAGAAAACATTTTTAGGAATTCCATAGTGTAGTGGTTATCACGTCTGCTTAACACGAAGAAGGTCCTTGAACAAACAAGATTCTTACCTATTTGGTAAAGAAAAAAATGTAGAAGGAGCAAAAACTATAAATCATATTTGGATTCAAGATTTCGTTGCGTTACAATATCTGTTTGAAAACGTACAGTTATGCATAAAAAAGATAAGACAACATAATAGTTCCACTGGGTTTTGAACCCAGGACATTACTGCGTGGAAGCAGAGTGATAACCATACACTATGGAACTCTAAAATTGTTCCTGAAACAGCTTTCTGTCCGCAGAAAAAGACACATCAGATTCATTTGTGCTTTTGTGCTCGAAATCTTGCTTAAATTGAACTTACGTTTCTGTTAATAATATATATGTCCAAAAAGACACTTGAACAAAACAAGAATTCTCTATTTGGTAAAGAAAAAAATTGTATGAAGAATGCTTAAAACCATAGGCCCATATTTCTGAATCAAGATTTCGGTGCCGTCACAATATTGTTGGAAAAAGTACATTTTTGCATAAAAGACAAGACAACTACATAGTTCCACTGGGTTTTTGAAGCTCGCACCTTTGCGTGTTAAGCAAACTTAATAACCACATACACTATGGAACTCTTCTAAAATGTTTCTGTGAAACAGCGTTTCTTCTTCAGCAGAAAGCACTGAGATCATGTTGTGTGTGCTCGAAATCTTGCTTAAATTGAGCTTACCTTTTCTTGTTTAATAATAATATTTCCAAAAAGTACCTTGAACCAAACAGAATCTACTCTATTTGGTAAAGAAAAAATGTCTGAAAGGATACAAAAACCATAACCAATATTTGGATTAAGATTTCATTGCCGTCACAATTCTCGTTTTCGGAAACAGTACATTTATGACATAAAGGACAAGACACTACATAGTTCCACGGTTTTTGAATCAAGCACCTTGTGTTCTGTTAAGCAAAACATATAACACTTACACTTGGAACTCCTAAAAGTTCCTGAAACAGCACTTTTCTGTCCGCAGAAAAGAAAGCACATCAAATTCATTTGTGTGCTCGAAAATCTTGTGAATTGAGCTAAGTTTTTTTTCTGTTAATAATATAATTTCAAAACAGTAACCACTTGAAAATCAAACAAGATTTACTCTATTGGGTAAAGAAAAACATGTCTGAACGGATATTTGAAACCATCAATTTTCTGGATTCAAGATTCCGTTGCCGTTAGTACAGCTATCTTGTTTCAAAAAATAAAATTTATGCCAATAAAAAGGACCAGACAACTTACAGGTTCCACGGGTTTTTGAACAACGACATTTCTGGCATGTGAAGCAGCGTGATACCCATACCACTATCGGAACTTTTAAAAACGTTTTCGAAACAGCTTTTCAGTCCGCAAGAGAAAGACATCAGATTCATTGTGTGCGGGTGTGCTTGAAATCCTTGCATTCTAAATTGAGCTTACGTTTTCTGTTTGATAAAAGAATTGGATACTAAAACCATTCAATTTTTTGCGATTCAAGATAACCATTGCCCGTTACAATTTGTTTTCAATAAAATGTCATTTATGCATATAAAAGCCCAGACAATACATAGTTCACTGGGTGTGAACCGAGGCCTCTAGCGTTTAGCAGACGTGATAACCATACACAATGGGAACTCTTCATATGTTTCTGAAACAGCTTCTGTCGCAAGAAAAGCACAATCTAGAGTCCTTTGTGGGTGCTCAAGAATCATGCTTAAATTGAGCTTCGTTTTCTGTTTAATAAAATATATTTCAAAAGTAAAAAAACTTGAACAAACAACAATCTTACTCTATTGGTAAAGAAAAAATTGTCTGAAAGGTACTTAAACCAATCCATTTTTTAGCTGGATTCAAGACTTCACCATCGTTACAATAATGTGTTTTCAAAACATGTACATTATGATCTAAAAGACCAGACAACTACATAGTTTCACTGGGTTTGAACCCAGGACCTTGTGTGTTAAGCACCGTGACGTGATAAAACCACTACACTATGCGACACTCCATAAAAAATTGTTTTATCTGAACCATCATTTCGGTCCGCCAAGAACACATCAGATTCATTTGAGTGTGCTCTAAATCTGCTTAAATTGGTAGCTTACGTTTTCGTTATAATATATATTTAAAAAACGTACACTTGAACCCAAACAAGAATCGTACTCTATTGGTAAAGCAAAAAAATTGGTCTGAAGGATACTAAAACCATATCCAATTTTCCGGATCACAGATAACCATTGCGTTACAATATCTTGTTTTCAAAAAAATGTACATTATGCATAAAACGACCAGACAACACATAGTTCCACTGGGTTTTGAACCCAGGAACACTTCTGAGTTGTTAAGCAGACGTGAGAACACTTCTACTTGGAACTCAAAACAATGTTTTTGTAGTAACAGCGGTTGCTGTCCGCAAGAAAGCACATCAGATCATTGTGCTTCTAATTTTTTAATACATAGTTCCACGGGTTTGAACCCAGGACCTTCTGCGTGTTAAAGCAGAGTGATAACCACTACATATGGAACTCTTAAAATGTTTCAGTGAAACAGCTTTGCTGTCGCAAGAAAGCACATCAGATTCATTTGTGTGTGCTCAAAATCTTGCTTAAATTGAGCTTACGTTTTCTGTTTAATAAGATATATTCAAAAAGTACACTGGAACAAAAGAAATCTACTCTATTTGGTTAAAGAAAAAAATTGTCTGAAAGAATACTAAACCATAACCAATATTCTGGATTCAAGATTTCCGTTGCCGTCACAATATCTTGTTTCGAAAAACGTACTATTTATGCATAAGTCCAGAAAAACTAATGTTCCACCGGGTTTTGAACCCAGGACCATCTCGTGTGAAGCAGACGTGATAACCACATATACATGGAACTCCTAAAATGTGTTTCTGAAACAGCTTTTCTGTCCGCATGAAAGACATCAGATTCATTTGTGTGTGCTCGAAATGCTTTAAATGAGCTTACATTTCTGTTTAATAATATAGATTTCAAAAAGTACACTTGAAACAAACAAGAATTTACTCTATTTGGTAAAGAAAAAAATGTATGACAAGGATGCTAAAACCATAAACCATATTTCTGAATTCAAGATTCCGTTGCCGCTCACAAATATTGTTGAAACGTATATTATGCATAAAAGACCCAGACAATAACATAGTTCCACTGGGTTTTCAACCCGGGAACCTTTGCGTGTTAAGCAGATGTGATAACCACTACACTATGTAAACTCTTAAAATGTTTTCTGAAACAGATTTTCAGTCACAAGAAAGCACATCAGATTCATTTGTGTGTGCTCGAAATCTTGCTTAAATTGAGCTGTACGTTTTGTTTAATAATATATATTAAAAAGTACACTTGAACAAACAAGAATCTTACTCTATTGGTAGTAAAGAAAAAATGTATGAAAGGATATGCAAAAACCATAAAACCCATATTTTTGGATTCAAGACTTCCGTTGCCGGTACAATATCTTGTTTGAAAACGTACATTATGCATAAAAGACAAGACAAGTACATAGTCCACTGGGTTTTGAACCCAGGACCATCTGCGGTGTATTGTGAAGCAGACGTTATAACCATACACTATGGAACTCATTAATGTTTCCTGAAACAGCTTTTCTGTCCGCAAGGAAAGCACATCAGATTTCATTTGGTGTGCTCAAAATCATGCTTGAATTGAGCTTACGATTTTGTTTATAAAGATATTTTCAAAAGTAAACTTGCAACAAACAAGAATCTTACTCTATTTGGTAAAGAAAAAATTGTCTGAAAGGATTATAAAACATAACCAATATTCTGGATCAAGATTTCATTGCCGTTACAATATCTTGTTTCGAAAAAGTACAGTAAGTATGTATAAAAAGACCAGACAACACATAGTTCCACGGGGTTTTGAACCAGGACCTTCTGCGTGTTAAGCAGACGTGATAACCACTACACTATGGAACTCCTAAAAAAGGTTACTGACAGCTTTTCTGTCCGCAGAAAGAAAGCACATCAGATTTCATTTTGTGTGTGCTCAAATCATGCTTAAATTGAGCTTACGTTTTCTGTTTAATAAAATATATTTCAAAAAAGTAAACTGAACAAACAAGTATTTACTATATTGGTTAAGAAAAATTGTATGAAAGGCTTCTAAAACCATAACCAATATTTCGGGATTCAAGATTCGTTGCCGTCACAATATCTTGTTTAAAAACGTACATATGTATAAAAGATCAGACAAATACATAGTTCACTGTGTTTGAACAACGGATATACTGCGTGTTCAGCAGATGTGAAACCACTTACATATGGAACTCTAAAAATGTTTCTGAAACAGCTTTCTGTCCGCAAGAAGCACACGATTCATTTGTGTGTGCTCGAAAATCTGCTTAAATTGGCTTACCCTTTCTGTTTAAAATATATATTTCAAAAATACAATTGAACCAAACAAGAATTACTATATTCGTTAAAGAAAAAATGTATGAAAGGATGCTAAAACCATAACCATTTTCTGGATTCAAGATTTCGTTGCCGTCACAATAGCTGTTGAAAAGTATTTAGCATAAAAGACCAGACAACTACATAGTTCCACGGGTTTTGACCCAGGACCTTCTGCGTGTTAAGCAGTACGTGATAACCACTACACATTGGAATCTTAAAATTGATTCTCGAAACAGCTTTTCTTCCCATGAAGCACATCAGATTCATTGTGTGTGCTCGAAAACTGCTTAATTGAGCTTACATTTCTGTTTAATAATATAGATTTCAAAAGTAACACTTGAACAAACAGAATCTTACTCTATTGGTAAAGAAAAAATTGTATGAAAGATTGCTAAAACCATAAACCATAGTTTCTGGAATTCAAGATTTCCGTTGCCGTCACAATATCTTGTTGAAAACGCATAGTTTATGATAAAAGACCAGAAAACAATTAGTTCCACGGGTTTTCAACCAGGACCTTCTGCGTGGTTAAGCAGATGTAACCACTACACTATGGAACTCCTAAAATGTTTACTGAAAAGCTTTTCTGTCCGCAAGAAAGCACATCAGATCATTTGTGTGTGCTCAAAATCATGCTTAAAGAGCTGTACTTTTCTGTTTAATAAAATTATTTCACAAAAGTAAACTTGAAACAACAAGAATCTTACTCTATTTGGTCAAGAAAAATTGTATGAAAGGATTTATAAAACCATTAACCAATATTTCTGATTCAGCGATTCCGTTGCCATTAAAATATCTTGTTTTCGAAAAACTACATTTATGCAAAAAAAGACAGACAACTACTAGTTCACTGGGTTTTGACCCAGGACCCTTTCGTGGTTAAGACAGACTGATAACCACTACACTATGGAACTCCTAAAAGTGTTTTCTGAAACAGCTTTTTGTCGCAAGAAAGCACATCAGATTCATGTGTGCTTGTGTGCTCGAAAATTGCTTAAATTGAGCTTACCTTTTCTGTTTAATAATATATATTTCAAAAAAGTACACTTGAACAAACAAGAATCTACTCTATTGGTAAAGAAAAAATTGTCTGAAAAGAATAACTAAAACCATAACCAATATTTCTGGATTCAAGATTTCCGTTGCCGTCACAATATCTGTTTTCGAAAACGTTACATTTATGCATAAAAGTCCAAAAACTACATAGTTCCACCGGTTTTGAAACCAGGACCATCTGCGTGTGAAGACAGAGTATAACCACTACTACTATGGAACTCCGAAAAAAAAATTCTGAAACAGCTTTTTAGTCCGCAAGAAAAGACATCAGATTCATTTGTGTGTGCTGAAATCTTGCTTAAATTGAGCTTACTTTTCTGTTTAATAATATATATTTCAAAAAGTACACTTGAACCAAACAAGAATCTACTCTATTGCGTAAGAAAAAAATTGTATGAAGGTAGCTAAAACATAACCCATATTTCTTGGATTCAAGATTTCGGCCGTCACCAATATCTTGTTTAAAAGTATACTTTAGCAGTATAAGACAAGGACAAGATACATAATTCCACTTGGTTTTGAAACCCAGAACTTGATATGAGCAGAAGTGATAACCATACACTAGGAACTTTCATATATGTTTCCTTGAGAAACGCTTTTCTGTCCGCAAGGAAAGACATCAGGTTCATTTGTGTGGTGATCAAAATCTGCTTAATGAGCTTACGTGTTTCGTGTAATAAAACTATATTCAAAAAGTAAACTTGAACAAACAAGCATCATATATATTTGGTTAAGAAAATTTTGTATGAAAGGATTCTAAAAAACCATATCCATTTTTCTTGGATTAAGACTAACCATTGCCGCTTACAATATCGTGTTTTCAAAAACATTACTTTATGCATTAAAGACCAGGGACAACTAACATAGTTCCCACTGGGTTTTGAACCCGACCTTCTGGTGGTAGCAGACTGGATAACCAACTACACAGGAACTCTTAATATTGCTTTCCTGAAAAAGATTTATGTCCGCAGAGAAGCACATCAGATTCATTGTGTTGGTGTGTCAAAATCATGCTAAATTGAGCTTACGTATTGTTAAGATAAATATATGTTCCAAAAATTAAAACTGAACAAACAAGAATCTTACTCTATTTGGTTAAGAAAAATTTGTATGAAAGGATTAAAACCATACACAATATTTCGGGATTCAAGATTTCTGTTTGCCGACACAATTATCTTGTTTCAAACGTTACATTTATTATAAAGATTCAGACACATAATAGTTCCACATGTGTTTTGACAACGGATATCTATGCTGTTCAGCAGATTGATAACCATACATCATGGAACATCCTAAACTGTTTTCTGAAACAGCTTTTCTGTCCGCAAGAAAGCACTCAGATTATTGTGTGTGTCGAAATCTTGCTTAATTGAGCTTACCTTTTCTTGTTTAATACTATATAATTTCAAAACAGGTACACCTTGAACAAACAAGAACTATACTCTATTTGGTAAAGAAATAAAATTGTATGAAAGGATGCTAAAACATGAACCACAATTCTGAATCAAGATTTCGTTGCCGTCACAATACCCCCTGTTTTGAAAAGTATATTTATGCATAAAAGACCCAGACAACTACTAGTCCACTGAAAGGTTTTGAACCCAGGAACCTTCTACAATTTTTTCTTTACCAAATAGAGTAAGATTCTTGTTTGTTCAAGTATACTTTTTGAAATATATATTATTAAACAGAAAAGGTAAGCTCAATTTAAGCAAGATTTCGAGCACACACAAATGAATCTGATGTGCTTTCTTGCGGACAGAAAAGCTGTTTCAGAAAACATTTTTAGGAGTTCCATAGTGTAGTGGTTATCACGTCTGCTTAACACGCAGAAGGTCCTGGGTTTAAAACCCAGTGGAACTATGTAGTTGTCTGGTCTTTTATGCATAAATGTACATTTTTGAAAACAAGATATTGTGACGGCAACAGAAATCTTGAATCCCGAAATATTGGTTATGGTTTTAGAATCCTTTCATACAAATTTTTCTTAACCAAATAGAGTAAGATTCTTGTTTGTTCAAGTATACTTTTTGAAATATATATTATTAAACAGAAAAGGTAAGCTCAATTTAAGCAAGATTTAGAGCACACTCAAATGAATCTGATGTGCTTTCTTGCGGACAGAAAAGCTGTTTCAGGAAACATTTTAAGAGTTCCATAGTTTAGTGGTTATCACATCTGCTGAACACGCAGTAGATCCGTTGTTCAAAACACAGTGGAACCCTCACCCCCTCCCCCTCAGAACCCCCCCAATCATTCTTTTTTCTCGTCACTGTGGTTTAACCCCCCCTTCATTGCCTTAGGCATCTATCCTCTATGGTATACACAAGCTTTTCCGTATTTTTTACTAATTTGATCAGAGCAGGGGGTGGGGGGGTTCCTGAGTCATAATGTTCTGGCTGCAGGACCCCCTGCTCACTGACAACTATTATTAATCTCTCTCTGCTGCAACCCATCTCGCCCGCCAGTCATGCAGTAATTACTGAAGCATGTACTGTAAATAAATGCATGAGTTGTTTTATTTATTCTGGTTTATATACACACGTAATAACGTATGGACCGGAAAACTCAGCATACAGTACAAACATAAATCACTCGAAAATCCCCCGCGTTAGCCGTTTTCTTTTCTAGGAAAACACAACATGAAAAGTTTTAAATGTACGTTAAGGTCAGGCCCCCTAAAGAGTTCCCCCAGCCCCACCAAAATAAATGCGAGCACAAATACAGTACTCACCATACTGTACAGTATTCTAAAGTGTTCCCATTCATGCTTGCGCTGGCGTCCTGGCCGGCACCACTTCCGTCCATGCTTTCCATCATTTTCAGAGTGGCTTAGACCCCTGTAGCAGTCAGGGAATCGCTATTGTACATGTCAGCGTTCATCACAAAATATGTTGGCTGGGTCTTAGCTGTGTATTATGCTTGCCATCCTCATAGTTGTCAACCGACGGCGGGATCCAGAGTTATACGCTGGTGCTCTGCTGTCTGTGTCTGGTCTGCGCATTGCTTGGCAGGACTGTCGGCTGCTGTATTTCGTTTTAACACGACCTATCCGCCTTTTCTATGTTGCCGTCCTCCATTTACTCAATACCATACCCTCCCCAGACCAATTGGGGCTCACATACGGTGAAACCGGGTCACTACATACCTTTCACCTTATGCCATGCTTCCAACAAAGATGGATGTTTTGGCGAAAATCTGTAAAATTCCATAATTTTCGATAAATATTATAAATTATTATTAACAACTGTTGCCTCATCTTATTCCTTTTGTCATAATAGTCTGGGCCCCATATCAAACTAAAGCAATAACTTCTGTCCAGGGGTTTGTTGGAACACAGCTCCACTTGAACACGTCATTTCTCTGTAGAAATTAGTGTAAGTAAAAGATTCTTTTGTCTTTATTTAATAATTGATCTGTATGTAAGCCTAAATATACATTATTTTTGGGCAAAACTCTATACATCGCTTCATCTCAATGACAAGTTTACACAATAGCCATACTGGTACTGGATAAGTAACCTTTTTTTTTGAAACGAAACAACTTTGCAAAGGCCACACATTACTTACGAATCATGATTTTATGCCATCGTGGTGACAAATCGAACACATCGCGCCTAGAATCTTCTCATTTCATGTAACGATCAGGCCCGCCTCGTCAGCCAGCATGAACCGTGGTGGGAAGGATCCAAACGCAAACGAAGCATTGGCAAAAAGGTGGAGCAGCTTGCGGATGTCCCAGTGTTCTGCCAGGTACCAAGACCAGGCATTTGCTCGAGATACAAGTGTGTCTGGTCAGTATCTCAAATGACACAAATGATTAAGATGATTACAGAGGTATGGTTTTTCCGATCCATCGACCTCTGGGTTTATGGGGCCCAGCACGCTTCCGATTCCGCTGCGCCACTCTCTATATGAAAGAAAATAACAAAGAGATGAGAGAGAGAGCAGAGAGAATATAGAAGCGAGAACTAGAGAGCAAGCTAGCGCGTCCGTCTCTCGCTCCTGCTTGCTCCTCTCTCGCTTCGCACTCTCTCGTTCTCTCTCTCTACCCGTCTCTCTCTTCCCGACCCCCCCTTTTTCCCTCTTTCCCTCTGCTTCTTAGTTATCAGCGGTCTGCTTAACACCAAAGTCTTGTTCAAACAAGTGGAACAGGTAGTTGTCTGTCTCTTCCACGCTGCTATAAAATAGAGAAAGGAACGAGAAGAGAGATAGAAGAGAAGAAGAGAGAGAGGAGGAGAGATAGAGAGAGTAGATAGAGAGAGAGAGAGAGGTAGAGATAGGTAAGAGAGAAGAGAGAGAGAGAGCGGAGAGAGAGAGAAGAGCAAACAGTTTGAAGAGTTCCATAGTAGCTAGTTCTCACGTCTGCTTACACGGCAAGCAGTCCGTTGTTCAAAACACAGTGGAACTAGGTAGTTGTCTGGTCTTTTATGCATAAATGTACGTTTTCAAACAAGATATTGTGACGGCAACAGAATTCTTGAATCCAGAAATATTGGTTATGGTTTTAGAATCCTTTCATACAATTTTTTCTTTACCAAATAGAGTAAGATTCTTGTTTGTTCAAGTTTACTTTTTGAAATATATTTTATTAAACAGAAAACATAAGCTCAATTCAGTTCAGGAAACAATTTTAAGAGATCCATCGACCTCTGGGTTATGGGCCCAGCACGCTTCCGCTGCGCCACTCCTCTAAGAACCCAAGCCCGCATGAAGCTCCTGGTCTCCCAGGCACCCCCCTCTCCTGTTGTCTTCTCCAGCTTTATATAACCCTCTCTGTTCTGTCTTTCCCGCTCGTCATAGTTTTTGTTGGGTTTTTCACAGTGCTTGTTCTTGTATTTCTCCTCCGAATCGTTTAGACCCGGCGCTTGGCAGACGACCCCCTTGGGCTCTCGACGTTCGTATTGTTCCTGTTTAAGTCCGGGTCTGGCCTTCCCTTCGACCTCTCACCATCTCGATTCTCCATACATCTCCTACCACCCCTGAATCTCGTCGCAACCGGCAATCTACCATTTCTCTGGGAAAAAACGGTATCGGCAGTTTCTCCGCCCTACACCCCATCTGGCTGGCACCATCTAATACCCACACCCGACACGTCCCTCGCTCTGGTGTCTGTCGTTGTGTGTCTTCATACCTTCCACCTCATTCAGGACAGGTCTGGTCTGCGGGCTACTACTCCGGGTCCATGGGAGGCCGGTGGCTGCCTCTGGTTCCCTGTACTCTTCATGTGTGGTGTTTCTGATTTGTGTGTGTAGCTGTGAGCGTGTTTATCATGTGATTTGTGTGTGTACCAAGTGCCCTCCCCCTTCGGTCCCATTCCATATCCTCTATCTTCCCCTTTCTCCCTCTATCTCTCTCCTCCCCTCTCCCCATCCCTTCTCTCCCTCGTCTCTGTCTCCCTCCCTGTCTCTCCCCTGTTTCAAAATGGGGGGTAATCATCGGCAATACTAAGCAGTGGGCTCGGCGGTTACCCCCTTTCGTATTGGGGATAAAGTGGTTTAATTATATAATGCGGTTCCCCTTTTACGACTGCTAATTTAGAACTAGTGAGCCAGCACCCTGATTTTGGGTGCAGGCCTCCTGTAACCCCCCAAACACACATATTAAAACATGATAACGTTGTCATAAGGGAAACATATCATTTTTGATTAGTGCCTTTCGGTTGTAGTTTAAAATGTACCTGCAGATCTATGTTTCTTCTGCCCCTGCCTTTGTAATGCATAAGGACAATGTTATGCAATATAGATTCCCCTGTTGGGAGATGCCGATCCGTCTAGTGATGAAAGACATCATAATTCTTGAAGTTCACGTAATTCAGGATGATTGTCTGAGTAGCAGGTCCTGTTACCATCCTGATATTTCAACAACAGCCCTTTGGGACCAACTCCATAACATTTGCGTCCCCAAAATGAGTGGCCCCTTTTAACTTAGGCAATGCTACCAAGCTGCTTACTCTGACATGCTCAGAGTACCTGAGCTCTGGCTGTAAAGGATTTTGCCTAGTTGACATGAGGTTCTGATAGGAGAGAAGACTCCCTTGCCAATGGGATGAGCTAATTTAAACACTTCACAGGGCCCTTTCCTAAAAAGGCCGTACCCTCATCCTGTTTGTTGCTGGGGTTCTGCTGTGTGTGCTGTTGTTGCTGTTGCTACCCACCCCCTGATTTCTTCAGCAGCGGAGAAGACTAAGTACACAAAAGCGCTCGATTTCCATAACTCAAGTGTTTAAAAACATCGCAACAAGTAAACTTGGGTGGGGATCAGACCATCCCAGACCAGAAAGACTTTGCCACATTGCACTTCACAGAAGGATTGGACTGGCATTTACAGTTGCCCCCAAATTTTTTTTTGCAATGGACTAACATTTTAAAGGACAATCTTCGGTGGCTTGGCACCTTTCTGGAAATTATCCTCTGTTTCTCTAAACCCTAGTTATTTATAAGTTTAAACTTCTGCAGTTGTCGGTGTTTGCCATCACGGGAATAAATCTCATTTTAATTTTGCTCAACCTGTTTCTGCTCAATCAGGATCCACCACGAATATAAATGTGTTATTAAGCGCGTCTCCCATCCCTCCCCCTCCCCCTCCGTCTCCCTCACCTCCCTGTCTCCCTCACCCTCCCGGTCTCCTCACCCACCCTGTCTCCCTCACCCTCCCTGTCTCCCTCACCCTCACCCTCCGTCTCCCTCACCCTCCTGTCTCCCTCACCCCTCACTGTCTCCCTCACCTCTGTCCTTTATCTTAATAACTGTAGCCGTATACCACACCGAAGTACATACACGCTTTCTTCTTCCAGATCTGATTCAGTTCACACGGGAGACTCAGAGACAGGTAGGAACAACCTCCCCCTCCAGTATACGTACCATAGATCTGAGGTAGAACAAATCTTACGGTTGTTCTCTTATTATTACGATAGCTGCAAATGACTAATGGCAAAAACTGATTGACCCACACCAATCACGAGGCTCAAAATGGTCCCTCGGGCCTCGGAGAGCCTGTAATAAATACACGGGAGGGCACTCCCCGAATCAACCGCGTGTTAGACGTGAAGCGGTAGTAATCAAACCCCCTGGCTCGTGCACGTATGGAGACGACCTATTACCATACTAACCACATAAACTAAGCGGAGACTTACTGCACTTTGGAATTTATTCTGGCTTCTTTCAGCAATAAACCTCACTGTACCATATTATAAGCCCTATAACGTACATTATTTTTTACTATTTGTTCAATCAGTTTTTGCCATTATGAATTGCGATATGCAGTACTTGCCCTAAGAGCCACCCTGTAGATGGTTCCTTACCTCCAGATCTTAGAATAAAGACTGTTGTTTCGATTGTGTTACTTAGAATCTCAATAGAAACACTACTACTCTAGACCCTTAACCTATAGGTTCCGTTTTGAAGGTCATAACAGCCCTTCAGGTCGTTGTTTTTAATATACCCATATTTTTACATACTTGTTTCAGTGTAATAAAGTTATGTTTTTAAAACCTTCATTTCATCATCCAGAGTGTGACTTGAGGCTTAATATTTTTGGGTTCTATTTCTACCCACCTCTTCTTCTGTTCAATACCCAACGCACCGTTCACATTTTACTTCTCAGTTGCAGAAGCGCAGGGGCTCGCCTATTGTCTTTCCATTAAAGATCAGATACCTTGTGGATTTTAACAGAATAATAATTAATTGTTAGGTACATGGCGCTAACAATAAGCAAACGACAGGCAACCTATCAAGTCTCAATCACAAATTTCCATAAAAATTCAGTTTTGATCTCCGTAGGCAATGAAGTGACTGTTAGAGGGGGAGAAATTACTACACACTCTATATAGCAACATCTGATCAACGATAGCCAGGTTTCGTTTTAGTTACGTGTGCCTATAGCGTCCAATATGATTGTTGTGTATATAAAACATCTAAACTTATATGCATAAATAACCGAATATGCCTTTAGCTATAGGTTGTCACGCTAAAAGGGATGTGGATCTCTCCTGTTCTCCTTCTTCCCCTATATGGAATCATATACGTATCATGTTAATATGATCTACTACCCAATTTTGATGATAATTTGGCGCTCGTAAAAGAGCCTTTGTGTTCTGGGTGGTAATACTGAATGGGTGCAGTTACCTAAGCTCTCTCTCACTCTTATCCTGCGGCCAGCTGAGATTTCATTGGCTTATCCTGCCTCTGGGGGATAGCCGCATATGTTTGTGTCCTCGAAGAGCCCCACCGATTAGAAAAGCCTCGCTGGCCTCCGGCAGAGCCATGACGCCGAGCTCTTGAAAGCGTGCATCAGTCGTTGAATCCTGGCGATCGCCCGCCCAGGCCCCTGGGAATGGGGCACGCTTTGCGATAGATGCCTCGGTGGACTTCTGGTTGCGGCGGATCTTCCTGGAAGCCACAGTCACCGGGCCGTAGCGGTGAGGCTTCTTCACTCCGCCGTGTCCGGCTCCTTTCTGCAGCCTGGGTCGCTAGCTCTTACGGTGAGCCTTTTCCTCCGGTGGATTCCGGGCTGCTCTTGTCCGGGCCAGTCCTTTGTCTGTGACAGTGAGCTTATCTCCGATCCTAACCTAACTGACTAAAAACCGGGAAAATTGCTAGTTTTATTAGAAGAAGGATCGCTGCGCATTGTCTGCTTTGTGAACTCGCACCTCGCTCTGATTGGTTTCTAGAAAACCGTTGGGATTTTTCAAACATCCCCGCCTATCTAAGTCCGAGATTGTCCTAATAAGTTTTGGATAGTATTAGCGCTGAAAGCAGGACAATGAAAAAGATGTATTTACTACCATTATGTTTGTGCACGATCCAGTAAGCTCTCTTGGACCGGAAACATGTGATTTATAACCAAACATACAAATGACCGTAGCCCCTGTAACAGCTCAGGGCATATAGTACTCCTCTATCTTTCCTTCTACTGTGGTAAGTCCTGTTTCAGATCAGCGCCAGTAACATTATGTTTTCTTCCCCGTCTACAATAGCCTAACCGAATGTAATGCCCGGCCTGGACGTCTGTTGCAGTGCGTGAGCATGAGGAGGTTTCCTGCGACACACAAAGAGGGGCTGGCCGCTCTATATTTAGCACCACTCCCCTCCCGGTGAGTGGTGGTTGTTCTTTCGTGCTTGCTTGTGCCAGTGTTCCTCTCTGACTGTGGTCCTTAATTAAAGTTTCGAGCGAGCAGAGAGACCAAGGGTCTACAGCTGCTGAGTGTATAGGCCGTAAGCCAACGAATCCTGCGAACGGTCCCGATAGATACGGGAGGCTACGGGCTCCCAGGCGGCAGAATGCCGGTGAGAGCGAGAGAGAACCAAACCGATCACGTCTGTAGTGAGCTATTGATCTATACGCTGGTGGCACCAATGCCTCACCCATGCTGCCAGGTGATGGGATATACATCATACCCACCTCTGATGCTACATCGGGTGTGGGCCACTGAGATTATGCCGCCCTAAGCTCAACCATCCTGTCGGCCGAGTGACTGAGGAAGAGAGTAGGAGGTCCGTGGTGGGAGTTGAGCAGGTTTTACTTTGGCCCTATGCGATTGTGTTTTGTGCGGCTTGAGCCTTCGTTTGGGATATCGTTGCCCGTGTTCAATAAATAGACTGTTCTGCACCCCGTAAAGACCGTGTGTGATTTGGGGAGATAACCCGTGACCCAGGGTTCTTCTACTACTGGTCCTAACGTCCCTCTTACCGCTGGAGTAATAGAAATGGAGGGCGCTGCACCACGGAGTATATATGGAGCAACCACCCCCAGAACCCTGTCCTGGCTCCCCCACACATCGCGGGATATCTCAGCCCTCCTTTCCTCACATTCCACCACTACCCTTAACCCCCCCCATGTCTCCCGCGCTCACCTCTCCTTAGAGACTGGGGGGAAACAGGGTAACAATACCTTTAATCGTAACATGTATTAATGAGGGGTTTTTTTTCCCTGTTCTTTACGTGTTCATTTCTTATAAAGTTTACATTGTGTTATTAAACCCGAACACAAAGACACCAAGACAGCGAGCAGCGCGCGCTCTTTATCTTTATTAAAATTTGTGCATTCGAAATCACCATCACACACGTGGCAGTGCTGACTCCATAATGGGGGCTTCCCTACACTGTATATCCTCGGCTGTCCACTGCTGTGTGTTATCTGATCATTTCCTAACGTGATCTTTGTGTTCCCCTCTAAGTGCTCCAGTCACGATTACTTCCGCTCATCATAATACCAAGACTATATATTATCTACACCATCTGTTCTATCATTTTTCCTCATTTATATTCCTCACTGCTTCATGAAATATTACAATTCAGATTACATCAGCACTAACAAAAGCTGATACATTTAACATAATCGAACTGTCTATTATAGAATCTCCATTTTTTCTTGTTCTAGAAAACTATGATCGCCTTTAATCATACTATTTAATTATTTGTTCATGTTGCTGGTTTTTAATGTACATCAATTCCAATGTTTACTATCTATTTCACAATTTGGCAGACCTGATAGGTTATTTCCATGATTCACACTGGTGTGTATCATCCAACACTGGCCACAGGTGACTTGTTATAAGAAATAGCATGCGTGCTTTGCTAAAACCCTGCAACCTCCCCCAAGGTCAAATGCTTCAAAGAGACAATCAAGGGGTTTTAGGGGACGCGGACCAGCATGGTGGCGCATGATAGCGCGTACACACAATTCGGCCGAGGCAATGGCGCCGTGGCTGGAAAGATTCCCAATAAGGAGGCAGCCGTTTGTTTTTTGCTGGCGAGGGGTTCAGTAGTGTTGTTCCGATCCCTTTCGATAAGCTTGCGGGTTTTACGGGGATAAGGAGCAGGCGCGATAGAACTAAAATCAGTCAATGGCTGAATGGGGTGGTAGCAGGGGGAAATCATGAAAGTGAAATTGAGTTGGGCAGGATGGCAGTGCCTTTCTCGGGTCGCCTCCCTTAGCACCTAGAGGTAGTCACCATTGGGTTATTCCCAAGAAAGAGGAAGGAGTTCAGTCTAATTCAACAATGATCCTACCCGAAAGGGTCTGTCGGTCCAACGACTGGATCGTATAGGAATATATGCTCTGTGAGCTAACTCCTCTTCGAACCAGGCGCGGCTGGTGGGCAATGGGACGGAGCAATTGATGGGGAATGCAGACATTAGTACGGCTTCAGCAGGCTCTTGCCGGTGAACCTATCCGAACTGTTTCCATCTATTGGGATCAGACTTTGGAAGGGAAGCTACTTTCATCGACCTCTGCGCCGTACCATGGATGTGCGCTGTCCTGATTTGTCTTATTTTGTAAACGTTTCAGCACATTTCTGTGAATGGGTGGTCCGGGAAAGTGCAGGCAGCGGGTCTTACATTACCTCCTTGATGATTTTTTGTTTGTGGGGCCAAGGGCCGTTTTGTGCGCCAGATGGCTGGGGCATACTCTGGCCATGGCCCCGTGAATTCGGGGTTCCCTCTGGCGGCATAGAAGACTCGTACGCCCACCCCCACCCTGAGTTCCTGGGCATAGAATAGACTCCATCAAAAGGACATACAGGTTGCCTCCCGAGTAAGCTGAGCGCTACAAATGATGATTAGGAGTCATCCCAACTGAAAAACATACCTCGGCTTTGCGGCACTTCCATCCTGTTGGGACACTTGTGTTTCGTCAGCGCGGATCATGCCAGTAGGGAGGGTGTTCTCTCAGTTTTGTGTCGCAACCCCCCAGGGGTAAACACCACACCCACTTCATTCGATCACAGGGGATGATACGAGTGGATTTAGCGTGTGGCTCGAATTCTTTGTATACATACGGGAGAAACTTGGTATGGGGCGTTCTTTGTTGGAACTCCGCTGCATCGCTCTTCACCGACTCTTCCTGGTCCGTTGGGTTTGGCGCTCATTTCAGGGGGGCCTTGGTGCGCTGAGGGCGAGGCCGCAGAATGGGGGGGGACCCACCTGGTCAAAAAACTTGACTTTCCTTGAGCTGTTCCCACTCTGGTTGCCGTGTCACTTATGGGGATCCTCCAGTTCGCAAACAGAGCGGTCACGTTCTGTCTAGACAATATGGGTTAAGTGAGGCATTGAACAACTTCGATCCACGGCCCCAAACCTGCTGCGCTACGGGGCTTGCCAATTCGTGCTGCGTGTCGCCGCTGAACATCGCATTCATGGCCAGTGCACGTACCACAGGGGGAGAACGCTAGCGTGACGCTTTATCACAGTTTTTTTTTGCAGATGGGGTATCGTTTTCAGAGCTTGGCACCAGGGGCGCGATGCACGCGAAGATGGTGGCCCACGGCCTCTTGGGGCTTGGGACATTGCGTTGATTAAGTAAGAGCATCACCGCCCCGGGTATGGCAGCATACACATCGGCATGGCGAATTACAAAACACGCACCGTGGGGGCAAGCGGTGTAAAATTTCTCATAAGTAAGTGGGCGCTCTGCTCACACCTGTAGGTGTTAAAAACAAGTTCTGTCGGAGCGGAGACATCAGCAAAAGTTGCGAGGATATCTTCTTGCTCTAATCTGAACGCAGGGGCGTACGCGACAAGCATTAGTCACAGTGACAACACGGGCGCTCGGCGGCATGTCAGGGGTGCACCCCCCAGGGATATCAAGATACCAGTGACCCCACGATCTAGTTAGGGTGCTTTGTGCTCCTCACGGAAGTAGTATGTTTATCACCGCTTCGAAAGTCCACGGCTCTTGCTACATTTCTGCGTGGCATTCTTCGCGGCGGTTCGCGTGGGAGAGCTGGTTTGCGCGTCCAACAAGGGGGTTGGCTTGCCAGTTGGCAGAACGTAAGGCTGGCAGAGGGGGCGCTGATCCTTCTAATCCCGTCGAAGTCGAAGACGTCAGAGGCATAAGGTTGGCGTGGATCACCTAAGGCTTACCATGGAGCACTCGACCTCCCGTATAAAGCATAGGGAGTATCTGACCCGCAGCCAAAGAAGGGGTGGCCCTGCTGTGCAACTGATGGACGGAGGTGGCAGTATCGCGATTCCTTTCTTTTCTGCGCGTCGTCCGCATGTGCCTCAGGAGTGGATGGAGATGGGTCATCGGAACACCTCGTTCCCATTGGGGCAGCAACTGGCAGCGCGCTGGGACTCTCAATACCCCAGAATTCAGAATCGGGCGGTGGAACTCCTACAGCAACACCGGGTGTACATTAGACCGGAGCTGGACAGGTCTGGCCAAGACACGTGCTAGAACTTTCGTCCAACTGGGTTTTCCCTCCCTCCTCCTGTGCTGCTCCCCAGTTCGCGCGGAGATCTGGATGTGGAGATTCGCTGGTGCACTGGGCCGGAAATGGGCAATTTTCACGACCGTTGGGGGAATCTGGGTTGGGGCCATAGCAATGCGGAGTAAATGGTGGGGGTGAGAGGGATCGATGGGGTCCACCTGTTTCCCTTCCTTCGCTGCTTATTTCACAGGCCAGGACAGGAGGGCACCTACATCTCGTCATCACGCACGGGGCAATGACTTGGCAGCAGTGCGGGTCCACGGTCTTAGCCCCAACAATAAAGCGGGACATAGCTACGATCATGGCTCTTGGCCAGGGGTTCGTTTAGTTATGGTCGGGACTCATTTGTCAGCGTGTTGGAGAGGAGATAGGGGCGGCGCGGAAACCAGGGCGGTACAAAAGACACGAAAAGGTTGAACAAAAGTTGGGGAAATCGTCGTTAAGTCAATGCGGGGGGTGGAGTACATAATCACACCCACAGTTTTAAGCGTCAAAGTATAGGGCTGGTTCAGGAGATGGGGTAAACATCTTGTCTAACATAGGGGCAGACTAGATGAACAACCCTGCAGGAGGGTTTGGATGAGGTTATCGGGGTATGGCGCACGGGCTTAATTAAGGGGTTTAATATGCCCGTCGTTGCGCAGTTTGGGGGAGAGGGGGTAGGTGCTCTGCCTGCCGGAAGGGGCTCGTGCTGGTAAGCGGGTTGAAGCGAGGGGGCAGGTCACCCCGGGGTCACTACATCCGGGTGCCCCTCCGTGCGGTTACCAGCACCCAGAGTATTTCCCGGTGCGGACTTCGGGATAGTAACTATCCTCCTGTTGTTCGTAAAATAAACAAAGCCGCGGCCTTTCTAAACCTCAAACGTTGTCCTTCCTCCGTCTTTCGTCGTACCGGCCCGGGAAAAGTAGGGAAAGGAGTAGGGGAGGATACTCGCGCCTCCACTGGTCCATAAGAAAGCTTGGGCCAGCCCATTGGTTCTTGCACAGCTCCCTGGTCCGCTTCCTCCTCCCCTTCCAGGCTGGTCCACAGTGATTGGCCAGGGGCAGGGCGACCATGAGGGGGTGTCCACTTTCGGCGGACGAGCTTCGTCACTTGCTCCTGCTCTCTCAACATAATCCACTCCCACCCACCCTTTGTCTTATCAAGGATCATCACAATCCGGGCCGTGTATACTTCTCTTCATCCACGAATCGATAGTCCGTGATCGGGAACAGAGGCGGTGATCCATGATGGAAGGAAAAAATGGAGTTCCAATTTGCTTTGTGTGGCGGCAGTTGGGAGGGGTAGGGGTGCTCGTCCTGCCGGAAGGCTCGGGCTGGTAAAGCGGTTTGAATCGAATGTGCCAGTTCCACCCGGGTCAGCATCCGGTGTTCCCTCCGTTTGCGTTAACCAGCACCGACGCATTTTCCTGTGCGGACCGGGACTAGTACACTATCTCCATGTTATTGTAAATAAACAAAGCCGCGGCCTTTTAATAATACCTCCGAAAACCTCCAGTTGTCCTTCTCTTCTTTCGGTCCGGTACAGGGAAACATATGGAAAAGTAGGGGAGGATCTCGTCACCCCCTGGTCAAGATCTCCATATTAACACTACTTAATCCTCTGGTTAGTTACCAATGATCACAGTCAACGTCGGTTTGAATACATTTTCTGATTTTAAAAGCCCATTTTTTTTATTCATTGTTTATTATAAAGTTTTTTATTATGTCCTTAAATCAGTTTGAAGAGTGCTGTAACAAGGTTCTTTTCTTTCATATACTTTTGGGTTTTAGAATCCTTCAGGACAATTTTCTTACAAATAGAGTATAGATGTTCTTGTTTCTATTCAATGTATTTTGAAATATATATTATAAAAAACGTAACCTCAATTTAGGCAGATTTCAGCACACACAAATGAATCTGATGTGCTTTCTTGTGGACTGAAAGCTGTTTTCTGCGACTTTTAAGAGTTCCATAGAGTAGTTAAATCAGGCTGCTTAAACACACCAAGGTCCTTGTTCAAACACATTGAACTAGGAGTTGTCTGGTCTTTTATGCATAATGTACGTTTTAAACAAGATATTGTAACGACCAGAAATCTTGAATCCAGAAATATTGGATATGGTTTTATCCTTTCAGACAATTTTTTTTCTTTACCAAATAGAGTAGATTCTTGTTTGTTCAAGTTAACTTTTTGAAATATATTTATTAAACAAAAACAAGCTCAATTTAAGCATGATTTGAGCATCACACCAATGATCTGAGGCCTTTCTTTGCGGACAGAACAGCTGTTCAGGAAACAATTTTAAGAGTGTCAATCATGTAGTGGTTATCACTTCTGCTTCACACGCAGATAATCTTCTGGGTTTCAAACCCATTGGAACTATGTAGTTTACAACACCCATCACATACCCACATACTACCTATAGTACACAGTTCTTTACCTACCCGTGTTACTTCAGACTACAGCTGACAATCATCTACCCATATAATATATAAAATATAATACCATACAGGCAGTACCCTCTGTTTCCACCGCTTCGCTCATCTACAACGAATGGCTATCCCCGTATGCAATGCATACCTATGTTCATTTATGCACGCCACAAAACGGCGTTATCCAACGCTCTTCCACAACTCTTTGCAAAGTTTGCGTAAATATTTTGTGTATTTTCAGCATTAAAAGCCTCAGGAACGAACCTTTCCTTAAAAAAACACATGTTCCTAATGAAAACATGTTTTCGCTTTGCAACGTTTTCGCTATCCACGCGCATTTTGTAGTACCATTGTGGTCGGATAACCGATGATGGCCTGCTACAACCCATACCCATATAATTGGTATATATATAGTAGTACCTAACTCAATACCCGTGGAAAGATGGTGAGCACTGCAAAAAATAGTGCTGGAGGCAGATCGCTGGAAAAATAAAAATGCTTTAATGAAATGCATTTAAGCATGGACAAAAGCTACATTAAAGGATCCCTTTGCATACCATGCTTATTTTCACTGAACTGCCTCCAGCCCTATTTTTTGCACGTGCTCCACCATCTTTCCACGACATACTTTATCTACAAACGGAACAGATGCAACGCTTTATGAGCAGAAGGTTCTACCATGTGTGTTATTTACTCTTATTTCGAATATGTGACTGGTTGACTTAGTGTATTTGGCAGCGCTCCAGCTATGGTTCAGGGGAATACAACAACTAACACCTCTATAATAGTTGACTGCACTGGGATCCTTTATATATGCTTCCATGTGATTTCCATTTGGAGGGTGTTACACTTTTTCTGTCATGACTATTGGGCCTTTTATATGTGAGGTATTAACCCTGTCACATATATATATTTTTTCATTGACCTACATCGACCACTCCTAGCTATATTGCCATCATTGTACAATCCTGGCATTTAGAAGCACCATACAGATATCATTTCTCATCCTTTGATACTCATAAACCATATACATATATAATACATATATCCCCCTATATCCTGTATCATATATTACCCAGCATACCTACACTAGTACCCAGATACCTATACACATCAATATATTATACCCACTACAGTACACTATACCCACATAAATATCATAACACACACCTACATATCACCCCAAAAGCATACATGCATCTATAGCCACCTATCTAATATATGTCCCATTTGCCCACATATATACTCCCCTATCACTTATGCATCGCCATCACGTTATTACCCACATACATTATACCCCCATACCGTAAGGTGTAAAAAGCATTTATGTGTTGTCACCCCCACGCGATCCCCGCAACCGAAGTGAATGGGGGGGGAACCGTGAGCAGCCGCCTCTCCACTGCATGCAGGCCGCTCCACTCTCCCCCCTCCCCACCGCGTGCGCCCTCCTCATTGTGGGGCCCACGTGGCGGTAGCGCGTAGCGCCTCCACCCTCGGCTGCGGGAAAACAATAGGCACGGGTGGGAGGGGGGCAACCCGCTCCCGTATGCCTGTCCTACAATAGACCTATATATATTGCGACGGGCAACCGGCCCGTACCTACCACGGCCCTGCTCTGCACGGGTCGCGTGCTGTCCCTTCCTACCAGCTGCACTAGTACCTCCTCGGCCAGGCTAGAACCCTGGGCCTACACACTGTGACCGCGTGCCCCCGCCAGATCCCCTCTCCTCCCTCCCCGCACACAAACCCCCCCTGCCCCGCCTACTCATTCCCTCGCCCTCGGTACGAAAGGGGGATCCGAACCCCTCGGCCAATCCGTCCACAAGCGCCCAACGCTATCCTCCCGGAAGGGAGGGAGGGGGAGGTGGGGTGCCACCCCGCATTGCTCCCAAACGGAGAAGGGAGCCACCCCCCCCCGGGAAGGACACCAACCTACATATTGCCTGAGGTGGAGAGTGTGTGAGAGATCCGCTGTGAGCCTTCCGACTTCGCTGGGCTGAGGCAAAAGGGACTTGCCCCCTCAGTCTTTGCCTTAAAGGCCCGTTGGCTCCTCCCCTGACAGGGAGGCGATGCGGGGCGGCCAGAGGGGGGAAGGCCCCCCCCGTCATGGAACCCCCCCCCCGCCTAAGTACTGGGTGGGGGTCGTTTTCTTCTGCGAGTAGACAATGTCTGTTTTCAGAAACATTTTTAAGGAGTTGCCATAGTGTAGTTTTATCACACTCTGCTGACTCAGAAGTCCGTTTTCAACACAGTGGACTATGTTAGTTTTCTGGTCTTTTATCATAAATGTACGTTTTCGAAAACCAGATTATGGTGACGTAAACGGAATCTTGAATCCAGAAATATTGGTTCATGGTTTTAGTACCTTTCAGACACCTTTTTTCTTTACCAAATAGAGTAATTCTTGTTGTTCAATTGTACTGTTGAAATATATATTATAACAGAATACAACGTAGTCTTAATTTAAGCAGATTGTCGAGCACACACAAATTATTCGAGTTGCTTTCTTGCGGAAGAACACTGTTTCGAAAACATTTGAAGATTTCTTAGTGTAGTGGTTATCCACATCTGCTTCACACCCAATTTCCTGGGTTCAAACCCGTGGAACTAGTTATTTTCTGGACTTTAATGCATAATGTACGTTTTTCGACAAACAATATATTGTGACGGCAATCGGAATCTTGAATCCCTGAAATATAGTTATGGTTTTAGTATCTTTCAGACTCTCAAATTGTTTCTTTCCAAATAGAGTAAGATTCTTGTGGTTTCTTCAAGTGTACTTTTGAAATATATATGATAAACAAACTGTAATCTCAAATTTAAGCAATTTTTCGAGCACACTCAAATGAATCTGAGTGCTTTCTGGACAAAAGCTGTTTTTCACGGATACATTTAAAGGTTCCATAGTGTAGTTGGTTATCGACGTCTCCTTCAATTCACACGCGCAATGTCCCTGGGTTTCAAAACCCAGTGAAACATGTAGTTGTCTTTTCTTTATGCATAAATGTATGTTTCAAACAGATATTGTTGACGGCAACGGAAATCGTTGAATTCAAGAAATTGGGTTAGGGTTTTTTGCATCCTTTCATACATTTTTTCTTTACCATATAGATAGATTCTTTTGTTTTTGTTTCAGAGTGTACTTTTTGTAAATATATATTAAACAGAAAGGTAAGCTCATTTAACGCATAGATTTCGAGCACAACAAATGAATCTGAATGTCTTTGTTCGGACAGAAAAAGCTTTTCAGAATAATTTTTAGAGAGTTTCCTGTGTTATGTGGGTTTCCATGACGTCTGCTTAACACCAGAAGTCCTGGTTCAAACCCTGGGAACTATGTAGTTGGTCTGGTATTTACATACATCATGTACGTTTTCGAAACAATATTGTAAACGGCAACGGAAACTTGAATCCAGAAATATTGGTTTATGGTTTAAGAATCCTTTCAGGAACAATTTGTTTTCTTTACCACCAAATAGAGTAAGATTCCTTGTTTTCAAGTTTACTTTTTGCAAATATTTATTAATTACCATAAAACGTAAGCTCATTCAAGCTGATTTTGAGCCACACACATGATCTGATGTGCTTTCGCTGGACAGAAAAGACTTTTCAGGAAACAATTTTAAAGATTCCATATTGGTGTGTGTATATCATTGCTTAACACGCAGAAGGTCTGGGTTTGAAAACCCTGGACTATGTAGTTGTCTGTCCTTTATGCATAATGGTGTAACGTTTTTAAAACAGATATTTTTGTACGGTCAATGGTAGTTGCTTGATCCAGAAAATTGGATATGTTTTATATCCTTTCTTCAGAACAATTTTTTCTTTCTAACCAATAGAGTAATTCTTGTTCGTGTTCAGTGTACTTTTTTTAATATATATTATTAACAAAAACTGTCAAGCCACTTAAGCAAGAATTAGAGCACACTCAAAATGAATCTGCTAGTGTCTTTCTTGCGGACTAGAAGCGGTTTCAGAGACCATTTTAAGAGTTCCATAGTTTAGAGTGGTTATCACATCTCTTTGAACACCGCATTAGAGTCCGTTGTTCAAACCAGTGGAACTATGTAGTTGCTGATCTTTTATACATAAATGTACTTTTTGAAACAAGATTATTGTGACGTCAAAACATCTTGATCCAATCCTCCGTAAATATGATTGGTTATGGTTTTTAGAATCCTTTCATTACAATTCTTTTCTTAACCAATAGAGTAAATTCTTGTTTTGTTTCAAGTTTACTACTTTTGTTAATATTTTATTAAACAGAAACTGAGCCTCAATTTAAGCATGATTTTAGCACACCAAATGAATCTGATTTGCTTTCTTGCGGACATAAAAGCTGTTCAGGAAACATATTGAGTTTCCATATGGTAGTGGTTTCACGTCCTTCTTAAACACGCAGAAGGTCCTCTCTTTCAAAACCCTGGAACGATGTAGTTGTCTGTCTTTTAATGCCTAAAATACGTTTTCAAAAACAAGATCATTGTGACGGCAACGGAAATCCTTGAATCCAAATATGTTATGGTTTAAATCCTTCAACAATTTTTCTTTACAAATAGAGTAAGATTCGTGTTGTTCAAGTGTACTTTTTGAAATATATTTAATAACAGAAACGGTAAGCTCATTTTAAAAGCAATTTTCGACACACCCATAATGATTGATGTGCTTTCGTGGCGGACAAAAAGCATTTCTTCTGAAAACCATTTTTAGGAGTTCCATAGTGTGTGGTTACACGTGCGCTTTATCCACCAGAAGGTCCTGGGGTCAACCCATGGAACTATGTGTTGTCTTTCTTTATGCATCAAATGTCGTTTTTGAAAACACAGATATTGTACGGGCAATGGGTTAGTCTTGAATCCAGAATAATTGGATGATGGTTTTATATCCTTTGCAGACAATTTTTTCTTACCAATAGAGTAGATTCTTGTTTGTTCAGTTTACTTTTGAAATAATTTTATTAAACAACGAATCGTAAGCTCAATTTCAGCAGATTTGATGCACACCAATGAATCTGATTGTGGCTTTCCTTGCGGACAGAAAAGCTGTTTTCGGAAGCATTTTTAAGAGTTTCCATAGTGTAGTGGTTATCAAGGTCTGCTTCATATGCAGAAGTTCTTGGGTTCAAAACCCATGGAATTAGTATTGTCTTGTCTTTTTGCAAAATGTCATTTTAAAAACCAATTTGTGACGGGCAACGAAATCTTGATCCAGACAACGGGTTGGTTTTAGCTACCTTTCATACAATTTTTGTCTTTATACCAAATAGAGTAATCTTTGTTTGTTCAGTGTACTTTTTGAAATATATATTTTAGCAACAGAAAGAACTCATTTAAGAACAGATTTTCAAAGCACACACCAAATGATCTGATGTGCTTTCTTGCGGACTGAAAAGCTGTTTCAGTAAAACAATTTGAGGAGTTCCCTAGTATAGTGGTTATATCACGTCGCTTCACCACGCAGATTATGGTCCTGGGGTTGTCAAACCCCGTGGAACTATTTAGTTTTCGTGGACCTTTTATGCTAACTTACGTTTTCGAAAACAGATATTGTGACGCAACGGAACTTGAATCTCAGAAATGTGTTCTAGGTTTAGGTATTATTCTTTCGACATTTTTTCGTTACCAAATAGAGTAGATTTCTTGTTTGTTCAAGTGTACTTTTGAAATCTATATTATTAAACAGAAAAGGTAAGCTCATTTAAGCAAAATTTCGAGCAACCCAAAGATCTGATGTCTTCTTTGCCGACAGACAAAGCTGTTTTCAAGAAAACATTTTTAGAGTTCCTATGTAAGTGGTATCACGTCTGCTTAACACAAGAAGGTTCCTGGTTCAAAACCTTCAGTGGACTATGTAGTTGTCTGGTCTTTTATGCATAAATATACTTTCAAAACAAGGGGTATTGTGACGGCAACGAAATCTTGACTTCAGAATTTTGGGTTACTGTTTTAGCATCCTTTCATTAAATTTTTTCTTACCAAATAGAGTAAGATTCTTGTTTGTTCAAGGTCTGTTTGAATATAATTATAATTAAACAAGAAAAGGTAAGCTCAATTTAAGCAAGATTTCGACACACACAATAATCTGAGTGCTTTCTTCGGACAGAACATAGCTGTTTCAGAAAACATGTTTAGGAGTTCCATGTGTATGGTTATCAATCTGCTGAACCGCATAGATACCGTTTCAAAACACAGTGGAACTATGTATGTGTCTGAATCTTTATACCAAAAATGTACTGTTTGAAAACAAGATATTGTGCGGCAACACAGAAATCTTGAGAATCCCGAAATATTGTTATGGTTTTTAGATCCTTTCATACAAATTTTTCTTAACCAAATAGAGTAAGATTCTTGTTTTGTCCGTTTAATTTTTTGAAGATATTTTATTTAACAATAACCGAAGCTCAATTTAGCATGATTTTGACACACCAACACAAATGAATCTGATGTGCTTTCTTGCGGACATAAACTTTTTCAGGAAACAAATATTAAGAGTTCCATGTGTATGGTTCTCACCGTCTGCTTACCACCAGAAGGTCTGGGTTCAAAACCCAGTGGGAATATGTTAGTTGTCCTGGTCTTTAATGCATAAAGTTTATGTTTTTGAAAACACGATATGTAAGTGCAATGGTTAGTCCTTATCCAAAGAAAAATTGGATATGGTTTTTTAGAATCCTTTCATACAAATTTTTCTTAACCAAATATATCGTATGATCTGTTTGTTCAAGTTTCTTTTTGAATATATTTTATTACACAGAAAACCGTAAGCTCATTTAAGCAGATTTTAGACAACACAAATGAATCATGTGTCTTTCCTTGCGGACAGAACAAGCGTTTCAGGAAACATATGAAAGTTCCATAGTGTAGTGGTTATCACGTCTGCTTCATATCGACAGTTCCGGGGTTCAAAACCAAGTGGAATTATGGTACTTGTCTTGTCTTTTACTGCATAAATTACATTTTAAACAAATATTGTGACGGCACGAATCTTTGAATCCAAGAAATATGGGTTTATGTTTTAGCTCACTTCTACAATTTTTTTCTTACGCAATAGAGTAAGATCTTGTTTGTTCAAAAGTGTTACTTTTTGAATATTATATTAACAGAAAGTAAGCTCAATTTAAGCAAGATTTCAGCACACACAAATGAATCTGACTGTCTTTTCTGCGGACTAAAAAGCTTTTCAGAAGTTTTTTTTTCGGCAGTTCCATAGTAATAGTGGTTATATACGTCTGTCTTCACACCAGATGGTCCTGGTTCAAAGACCGGTGGACTATGTAGTTTTGGACTTTTATGCTAATGTAACGTTTTCAGAAAACAGATATTGTGACGGCAACGAAATCTTGAAATCCCAGAAATATTGGTTATGTTTTAGTATTCTTCTTTCAGACCTCAACTTTTGTTCTTTACCAAATAGAGTAGATTCTTGTTTGTTCCAAGTGTACTTTTTTGAAATATATATTATTAACAGAAAAGGTAAGCGCACTTTTAAGCAATTTTCGAGCACGCACACACAATGATCTGATGTGCTTTCTTGCCGACAAAAAGTCTGTTTCAGAAAAACTTTTTAGGAGTTCCTAGTGTAGTGGTTAGCAGTCTGCTTAACCAGAAAGGTCCTGGGTCAAAACCCAGTGAACATGTATTTCTTGTCTTTTATTTGCAGAAATTAGCTTTTTTCGAAAACAATGATATTGTTAATGGCAACGGAAATTTCGATCGAAATATTGCGTTATGAGTTTTATAGAATCCTTTCATACAATTTTTCTTGCAACCAAATAGAGTAAGTATTCTTGTTTTTGCAAGTTTACTTTTTGAAAATATCTTTTATGAAACAGAAAAACAAGCTCTTTAAGCATGATTTTGATGCACACACAAATGAATCTGATGTGCTTTCTTTCTGCGGACAGAAAAGCTTTTCATTAACATTTTAGACGTTCCATAGTGAAGGGTTCATTTCTGTTAACACCGCAGAAGGTCCTGGTTTGAAAACCCAGTGAACTAATGTGTTTTCTGGTCTTTTATCGCATAAAATACGTTGTCAAACAGATATTGTGACGGCAACGGAAATCTTGAATTCAGAAATCTGGTTATGTTTTAGCATCCTTTCATACAATTTTTTCTTTACCAAATAGATAAGATTCTGTTTGTTCACAGTGTAGCTTTTGAATCTATATAGTTAAACAGAAATGTAAGCTCAAGTTAAGCAAGTTTTTCGAGCACACACAATGATCTGATGTCTTCATGCGAACAGAAAGCTGTTTCAAAATCATTTTAAGCATTCCAGAGTGTAGTGGTTATCACACTCTGCTTAACACGCATAAGGTCCTGGTCAAAACCCGTGGAACTATGTAGTTGTCTGTCCTTTTAATGCACTAATATACGTTTTCAACCAGCATCGTGACGGCAACGAAACTCTTGAATCCAGAAAATGGTTATGGTTTAAAGCATCCTTTCATACAATTTTTCTTTAACGAATAGAGTAGTATTCTTGTTTGGTTCAATTGTATTTTTGAAATATATTTTTAAACAGAAAAGGTAACGCTATTTAATGCAGATTTTCGACAACACAAAATGAATCTGTGTGCTTTCTGTGCGGACAGAAACCTGTTTCGAACCACATTTTTAGAGTTCCAGTTGTAGTGGTTTACACATCGCGAACACGCAGTATATCCGTTGTTCAAACACGTGGAACTATGATTTGTCCGATCTTTTATACATGCAGTACGTTTTAAACCGAGATATGTGACGGGCACACGAGATCTGAATCCCGAAATATTGGTTATGTTTTAGAGATCCTTTCATACAATTTTTCTTAACCAATATAGTAAGATCTTGTTTGGTTCAGTTTACTTTTTGAAATATTTTTATTAAACAGACAAACGAAGCTCAATTTAGCAGTATTTGAGCAATCACAAAATGAATCTGCATGTGCTTTCTTTGCGGACAGAAAGCTTCAGTAAAACCTTTTTAGGAGTTCCCATTGTAGTGGTTTCACGTCTGGCTTACCCTCAAGGTCCTGGGTTCAAACCCCTCTGGACTATGTATTGTCTGTCTTTTATACATACTGGTACTGTACCTTTTTTCGAAACAAAGATATTGTAACGGCAACGAATCTTGATTCCAGAATATTGGTTATGTTTTAGAATCCTTTCAGCAATTTTTCTTTACCAAATAGAGTAGATTCTTGTTTGTTTCCAGTTTACTTTTGAAAATATTTTATTAAACAGAAATTCGTAAGCTCAATTCAGCCATGATGTTGAGCACCCAATGAATCTATGTCTTTCCTGCGAGACAAAAGCTGTTCAGAAGACACATTTAAAGAGTTCCATAGTGTAGTGGTTTAACGTCGCTCACAAACACGCAGATGGTCCTGGTTCAAAACCAGTGGACTATTAGTTGTCTTGTCTTTTTAATGCATAATGTACGTTTTCAAACAAGATATGTGTACGGCAACGGAATTCTTGAATACCAAAAATATGGGGTTAGGTTATGTTTTTGCATTGATCCGTTTCATACATTTTTTCTTTTTACCAATAGAGTTAAGATTCTTGTTTGTTCAAGTGTACTTTTTATACAATATATTATTAAACAAAACGTACGCTCAATTTAAGCAAGATTTCGTAGCACACACAAATAATCCTATGTGCTTTCTGTGACTGAAAATCTGTTTCAAAAACATTTAAAACGAGTTTACATAGTGTAGTGGTTATCATGTCCCGCTTAACACGCCAGAAGTCACCGGGTTGAAAACCCACGTTGAACTATGTAGTTGTCTGGTGCTTTTATGCATAATATACGTTTCAAACAGATATTTGTGATGCGGCAACGGAATCCTTGAATTGCAAAAATATGGTTTATGGGGTTTTAGCATCCTTTCGACATAATTGTTTCTTTAACCAAATAGTAATTCTTGTTTGTTTCAAGTTGTACTTTTTGAAATCTATTTTTAAACAGAAATGTAGCTCATGTTCAACTTTCGAGCACACACAAATGAATCTGATGTCTTTCACATGCGGACAGAAAAGCTTTTCAGAAACAATTTTAGGCGTCCATAGTATATGTGTTTATCACTGTCTGCTTCACGCGAGATGGTCCTGGGTTCAAAAACCCGGTGGAAACTATGTAGTTTTTCTGGATCTTGTTATGGCATAAATTACGTTTTTCAAAACAAGATATTGATGACGGCAACGGAATCTTGAATCCAAAATATGGTTTATGTTTTAGTAATTCTTCAAGACAATTTTTTTCTTAATACCAATAGAGTAGCATTCTTTTTTCTACCAGTGTCTTTCTTTATTAATATATCTTATTAACAGAAAACGTAAGCTCATTTAAGCAGATTTTGTACACACCAAATGGAATCTGCTGTGCTTTCTTGCGGACAGCAAAGCTGTTTCATCACTACCAACATTTTAAAGTTTCCATAGTGTAGTGTTCATACACATTAGTCTGCTTTAACACGCAGAAGGTCCTGGTTTCAAACCGTGGAACTATGTATATATAAGAATTATGAAGCACAAATGATCTGATGTGCTTTCTTGCGGACAGCACAGCTGTTTACAAAAAACATTGTTGAGATTCCAATAGATAGTAGGGTTACTCACGTCTGCTTAACAACGCAGAAGTTTCCTGGGTTTCAAACCCAGTGGAACTAGTGTTTTGTCTGGTCGTTTTATGCATAATGTAACATTTTTGAAAACAAGATATTGTAACCAATGTTATAGTCGTTGATCCAGAAAACTTGATATGTTTTAGTATCCTTTAGACCAATTTTTGTCTTTAACCAAATGAGTAAGATTCCTTGTTGGTGTTCAATGTACTTTTTTAATATTATTATAACGAAAAGTAAACCTAATTTAAGCTAAGATTTAGAGCACACTCAAATGAATCTGATGTCTGTTTCGCGACGAACAGATGTGTCATAAAAACATTTTTTAGAGTGTGTCGCATAGTTAGTGGTTTATTCACGTCTCGCTTAACACCGAAGGTCCTGGGTTCAAACCCAGTTGAACTATGTAGTTGTCTGGTCTTTTATTCATAATTCATTTTTGAAAAAACATTATTGTAACGTATGGTTGAGATCTTGAATCCAGTAACAAAATGGATTGGTTTAAGTATCCTTTCAGACATTTTTTCTTTACCAATAGAGTAAGATTGTTGTTTGTTCAAGTTTTTTACTTTTTGAAATATATTTTATTAAACAGAAAACGTAAGCTCAATTTAAGCATGATTCTTGAGCACCCACAAATGAATCTAGATTGCTTTCTTGCGACAAGAAGCTGTTTCAGAAACAATATGAAGAGTTCCCATGTGTATGGTTATCACGTCTGCTACACCAGAGTGCTCGGTTCCACCCAGTGGAACTATGTAGTTGTCTGGGCTTTATTGCATAAATGTACATTTTTTGAAAACAAGATATGTAACGGCAATGGTTATCTTGAATCCAAAAAATGGTGGTTTTAGTATCCCATTTTTTATCAACAGAAAACGTAAGCTCAATTTACGATCAAGGATTTCAAAGCAGCACACGCCAAAATGAATCTGATGTTCTTTCTTTGCGGACTGAAAAGCTGTTTCGAAAACTTTTTAAAGAGTTCCGATAGTGTATGGTTATCAACGCTGCTTCACATGCCAGAAATGGTCGTGTTCACAAAAACCCAGTGGAACCTTGTAGTTCTGGTCCTTTTTATTGGCTAAATTTAGTTTTTTGAAAACAAGACTTACTTTAACGGCAACGGACATCTTGAATCCAGTAAAATTGGATTGAGTTTAAGTATCCGTTTCAGACAGTTTTTCTTTACCCCCAATAGAGTAATATCTTGTTTGTTACAAGTGTGTACTTTTGAAATCAATATTATTAAACAGAAAAAACTTAGCTACATATTCATCAAGATTTTCGAGCACACAAAATGAATTTGATGTGCTTTCTTCTGCGGACAGAAAAGTGCTGTTTCAGGAACATTTTAAGGAGTTTCCAAGTGTAAAGTGTTATTATGTTTGCTTAAACACGCAACAAGGTGCTTGATTCAAAAACCGTGGAACTATGTAGTGCTTGTCTTTATATGCATAAATGTACTGTTTTCCGAAAACAGCAGATATTGTGAACGTGCAAGAAATCTTATCCGAAATATTTGGTTATGGTTTTGTTCCCTTTCAACATTTTTTTTTACCAAAATAGTAGTAGATTCTGTTTGGTTCACAGGTACTTTTTGGAAAATTGATTATTAAACAAAGAAAAGGTAAGCTCATTTAAGCAAATTTCGAGCACACACAAACAATGATCAGTGCTTTCTGCGACAGAAACAGCTGTTTCAGAAACATTTTAGAGTTCCATAGTGTATTGGTTATTATATTTGCTTAACACGCAAAGGTGCGACGTTCAAAAACCCATGGAACTATGTAGTTGTCTTGTCTTTTTATGCAAAAATGTACTTGTTTCCAACAAATTGTGTGACGGCACCGGAAATCTTGATTCAGAAATATGGGCTATGGTTTTAGCTTCTTCATACAATTTTTTTCTTTAACCAAATAGAGTAATATCCTTGTTTTGTTCAAGTGGATCCTTTTGGACATATATATTATAACCAGAAAAACGTAAGTTCAATTTAAGCAGATTTTCAGCACAAAGACCACAAATGAATCTGATGTGTCTTTTTCTTTGCGGACAGACAAAGCTGTTTCAGGAACAATTTTTAAGAGTTCCATAGTGTAGTGGTTATCACTTGCTGCTTCACACGCATGAATGGTCCTGGGTTTCAAAACCCATGTGGAACTATGTATTTGTCTTATCTTTTATGGCATAATGTCCGTTTTCAAACAGAATATTGTAACGCAACGAAATCTTGAATCCAGAAATATGAGTTGTATAGTTTTTGCATCCTTGCTACATTTTTTTCTTTCCAAATAGCGTAAGGAATCTTGTTTGTTCAGTGTCCTTTTTTTGAATATTATGAATAACCAGAAAACTTAAGCTCATTCAGCTAGATGTCAATTCAAGCACACCAAATGAATCTTATGTTCTTCCTTGCGGACTGCAAAGCTTTTCAGAAAATTTTTAAAAAGCGTTTCCATGAGTGCGTGGTCATCTGCTTCACCCGCAGAAGGTCCAGGGTTTCAAAAACGGAACTATGTAGTTGTCCACCCCTGTCTTTTTATATGCATAAATGTACGTTTCAACCAATATATGTTACGTCACAGAACATCTTTAAACCGAAATATTGGTTAATTTGTTTCAATCCTTTCATACAAATTTTCTTAACCAAATAGATAAGATTCTTGTTGTTTGCAGTTACTTTTTGAAGAATATTTTATTACAAAAACTAAGCTCATTTAAGTCCGATTTCAAGCACACACAAAATTATCTGATGTGCTTTCTTGCGGACTGAAGAAGCGTTTCAGAACCCTTTTTAAAAATATTTCCATAGTGGAAATGGTGTATCGTTATCACTCGCTTTCCATGCGAAGGTCCGTTTTCAAACCCATGGAACTATTTAGTGTTGGGTCTGGTCTTTTCTGCATAATGTACGTTTCAACCAGATATGGTGACGGCAACAAGAAATCTTTGAATCCCCGAAATATATTGGTTGGTTTTTAGAATCCTTCCTATACAATTGTTCTTAAACAAAGAGAGTAAGAGTCTTGTTTTTGAAGGTACTTTTTTTTTTTTTGTTTTGAAATTATTTGTATTAAACAGCAAACGTAAGCTCAAATTTAAGCATTTCAAGCACACTCAAATGAAATCTGATGTGCTTTCATTCGGACAGAACATCTGTTTCAGGAAGCAATTTTAAAAAGAGTCCCTGTGTAGGTTATCACGGTCTGCTAACACTCAGATGTCCGGGGGTTCAAAACCCCAGTGGAATATGTATTGTCTTTCTTATGCATAATGTACGTTGTCAAAACATTGTAGGTCAAAACGGAAATCTTGAATCCAGAACTATTGGATTAGGGTTTTTAAGTATCCTTTCAGACAATTTTTTCTTTACAATAGAGAAAGATTCTTGTTTTCCAAGTTTACTTTTGAATATCATTATTAAACAGAAAACGTAAGCTCAATTTAAGCAAGATTTAGAGCACACTCAAATGAATCTGATGTGCTTTCTTGCGGACAGAAAAGCTGTTTCAGAAAACATTTTTAGGAGTTCCATAGTGTAGTGGTTATCACGTCTGCTTAACACGCAGAAGGTCCTGGGTTCAAAACCCAGTGGAACTATGTAGTTGTCTGGTCTTTTATGCATAAATGTACATTTTTGAAAACAAGATATTGTAACGGCAATGGTTAGTCTTGAATCCAGAAAAATTGGATATGGTTTTAGTATCCTTTCAGACAATTTTTTCTTTACCAAATAGAGTAAGATTGTTGTTTGTTCAAGTTTACTTTTTGAAATATATTTTATTAAACAGAAA
>WSYH01014662.1:0-15241 GCA_036426205.1 Ascaphus truei
AGTGGATCTGATTTATGCTCATAAGCATACTGGGAGAGCCCAGTATAAGAAGGGCAGATAGCCAATCCAAAGAACAAGGGTGTGTGGGAATTCCTCCAAAGCCAGAGCAGAGAGACAGAGCTGCAGTGATTGCAAGCACACAGTTTAGTTCTATATGAGAGGTCACCAACTGCAAGAGTGAGCTCCAGCACAAAACCAGGAATGGATTCCTTATAGTCTAGAGGCTATGACGGACTCTCGCCAGCCTTCATTTCATTAGAAACTCATAGTCTTACTTCTCAAACATAGACTGTCAACAGGAGGAGTCTCACTGATGTTATCCATTCACTTCTGTGCAGGTAATTCTGGGCTTCCCTTGGCTCCAACAAACACAACCCACTTCTAGACTGGACAGACAAGAAGAAACCGTTCATAGGGATTCCTCCTCCCCAGCTGGGGCTGGGTTTTTTTTTTAAGAAGAAAGATGGATCTTCCGCCCATGCATAGACTATAGGTGTCTTAACAAAATAACCATGAAGAATCGTTACCCCTTGCCGCTCATTTCTGAATTGTTTGATCGTTTACAAGGTTCTTCCATTTTTTTCTAAACTCGATCTTCGTGGGGCCTACAAATATTGGTTATGCCTTTCGGGCTCTGTATGCCCTTCTGTCTTCAAGAATTCGTGGAATTATATTTTTCGGGATGTCCTCAACATTTTTGTATTTGTCTACCTCGATGATATTCTTCGAGGCTTTGGACCGGGAGGAACGTTCTTGGATACCTCTCATCAGATTCATGCTCCCAGCTTGTTGAGGCGGTTCCATGCCAGGTTCCCACACAAGCCTTATGGGAATCATCCTGAGGCGATCCTCAAGGGGGGGGGGTACTGTAAGGAATCGAGGAACACCTTTGCGACGTGTTCCCTCTTACCTGTCGCCGCACAGACTTCCACTCTGGCACCAGCACGTGCGCGCACCCCGCTCTGCTTACAGAGCACGCAAGCACACGATCTCTTTTATGTTGCCACGGAGCTTAGCTCTGCCCCCTCGGATGCACCGCGCCTCTTTGCGGAGTGTGGCGCACATGTGACCCGTGAACCGCTCCCCAGCTGCGTGGCAAGTATTCTTATTGCCCACTTGTCTCTTGCAGCCTATCTCTGCCTCCACAGAGGCCATGCCTCCATTCCGCCCCTGGCTCATTGGATCCTGTCTGCTATAAATGCCTTGCTCATTCACTCCTTCTCTGCTGAGCATAACTGGTTGTAGCCTTGAGCTCCTGCGTTTGTTGTGCCTTGCTCCTGTCTTGTCTTTCTTGCAGTTTGTATCTACAAGTACTGTCCCAGCTTCACTTCTGAACCCTCCGGATATGACCCCGGCTTACCCTCGACTCTGCGTGCCTCTCCAACCCAGGCCACGGTTATACAGACATTACTATTCTGGCCTCTCCAACCTCAGACCACAGCTTAATGGACTTTGACAATTCTGACATCTCATCCCAAGACCTTTGCAAGTATCAGGACTAACCCACTCTCTCCAACCCAGACCCAGCTATGTTGACAATCCGTCGCCAGGTAGGCTTTCGCTGTGTGAGTGTGTGGTTCTGTACTTCCCCACCTCAGTACCGGGTCCTGTCTTGCTCGTGGGCAGCGCAAGCTTACAGCTACAACTAGTTATGCTCAGCAATGACTTGGAGTGAGAGCAGGGTATAAGTAGGAGACATGAACCAATTGCAAGGAAGGCGGGAGAGGAGGCACGGCCTCTGCAGAGCTTAGGATAGGCTGCAGGACAAGTGGGCATTAGAAATAATTACCACGCAGCTGGGGTGCGGTGGCACGGCGTCAGGTGAGCGCGCCACGTGCGAGAGAGAAGCGCGGCCCGAGAGTGCAAACTCTGTAAGCAGAGCACGAACTAGTGCCAGAGCGGAGGTCTGTGCAGCGACAGGTAAGGAGGGAACACATTGCAGAGGACATGTTCCCTGATTTCTTACACTCGACCTTGTTGCCAATGCTATTGCACAATGAGCTATGGTCTTTCTGGATAGCTGCGGGCTGGCTGTTAACAGAAACAACCCTTGATCAAATGGGATCTCGAGGTCTAAATCGTCTGTAGCCATATGAATTCCCATCCAGAGGGGCTGAATCCGAGGGCAAGACCATAGCATGTGCAACAAGTTTGTGTTCACCGCAATGTTTGGGACACAATGGGGAGTACCCTTCAACAAATTTGGATAATTTTAACGGGGGGAGATACCATCTCATCATTACTTAATGCTTTCTCCTTCAGTGATGTACAAATTGAACTTTTTGCTGCGGCACAAATATCTCATCCCAATCTGCTACTTACAGATTTTCTCCTAGGTCCTCCTCCCATTGGGAAATGAATTGTATGGGCGAAAGTACTCCATCCAGAACAGACTATTCTTTATAACATTTGGGAAGTTAGTCCACTGGTGTCTATCAATAAACAGAGCTGCTCAAAGTTTGTTAATGGGGAAAAGGGTGCTACTTTCCTATTAAATGCTCTTATTTGGTGATACCTAAAATACTCATAGTGGGGGATTTCTTTTCTGCCTTAATTTGTTCGAACAGTTTTAATGTTTTTGGTGTCTCCCAAATTATTAAGCCTAAGAATTTCCTTTTGTTTCCAATTGCTAAGTCTATTGTTCAGGCCGGAGCAAAGTTCCGTTATCGAATATTGGGGTCATCAGCGTGTTCTTAGAGGTTAACCCGCATCTAAATTTGGTAACTTCCCATACCTTCAATGGATTGGACATTGAGGAGAACGGTTCTTTGAAGGATTTAAGTATAGATTTTTGGGACCAGATTAACTTGTATAATTCGACTGGAGAACACATTTCTCTCCAATTACCCACCGTTTCTGGCTGGGATCCATGTGACATTGTGATAACTGGCTTAATGGGCCGCTTTATAGTGACGATAACAAGCCCCCTGCCAATATCAGTTTACTTAGTATCTTACTTCTAATTCTTGATTTTGTGAAATTCCAAATTTTTATTAGTGATTAGGGACTGAAGGGTGAGGATATCTTTTAACCGAATTGATATTGGCAGGGTTGGAACAGATAAAGTAGGGGGGAGAAGATTCATTCTGATACAGGGATTTTTGCCTAGCAAAGTGATGTTATAGGAGGACCATGGTCTGATGCCCTCTTTCAGAGTCCTGATCAGTTTGGGGTGTAATTTGCCTAATACAATGATTTGTAATTATTGGTGAGTTTCACTCCCAAAATTTGATGGAGTGGGGCTGCCACTTAAAGTTAAAATTAAATCTAACAACTTCTCCTGTTCCTTTGGAAGACTAATATTTGTGACTCTGAATTATTATTATTATCTTAAATTCTTTGCTTGGAGAGAGGAGGAGCGCAGGAGAATAATGGTGATATATGTAAAAGAAATAAACCATATATAGTGCAGACTGTAATCACTGCTTATGTTCTTGATAATCTTTAGGAATAGAACTCACAAAAATCGCCCTATAGTATCACATGTCAGAGATCCTTCTCTCTTGACTGGAGCCCTTTAGTCGATTGAGCCAGGATATCCTCAATAGGTAGGTATGATATGAAAATAAAAGAAAACCAATATGCATACTATTTGAACTGGATATAATGCAGAATCATCACAAGTTAATGAACTCACATTTTCCAAATAAACTCGGGTGGGGGAGAGAACCGCAGATGTAACTGTAACTGTAACTGGAGGACCGATGCAAGCAGCTTCACAGCGTCTCAATAGCTCTTGCTGCGTACTTCCGCGTGCGTCACTGCCGTCGCGTCACTTCCGGCAGTGACGCACGCGGAAATACGCAGCAAGGAGCTAGTGAGAAGCTGTGAAGCTGCTTGCATCTGTCCTCAGTTACAATCTGCGGTTCTCTCCCCCACCCGAGTTTATTTGGAAAATGTGAGTTCATTATACTTTTGATGATCCTGCATTATATCCAGTTCGAATAGTATGCAATTGTGGTTCTTTATTTTCAATCATACCTACCTATGAGGGAGATTCCTGCTCAATCGACTAAAGGGCTCCAGTCAGAGAGAGAAGGATCTCTGACATGTGATACTATACGGTGATTTTTGTGAGTTATATTCCTAAAGATTATCAAGAACATTAGCAGTGATTACAGTCTGCACTATATATGTTTTATTTCTTTTACATATATCACCATTATTCTCCTGCGCTCCTCCTCATCTCCAAGCAAAGAAATTACCTGTACCTGGGATTTGGAACTGTCCCACCAGAGGAAGTTGAGCTGCTTTATACACACTTTTATATTACCTATTCACAGCTTGGTGTAAGGTGTATTTCTGTTTTTGTGTGTTTCACTTATAACACTATTTATTATTATTATTATTATCACTTGGGAAGCGCCCTGTCCATCCATCACTCCCCTTCCCCCTTTTTTATTTATCTTAAAGCCTGAGATTTTGTTAAAGGAACCCAAGAGATGGAAAAGATTAGGCAGGGAGGTAAGGGGCCTCGCCACGGTCAAGAAGACATCATCTGCATAGAGAGCAACTGTATGGGTTTGGGTGTTTATTTGTTGTCACATAATGTCTGGGTTCCTACGTATGTAGTTGGTTGGTGGTTCCATACACATGGCGAATAGAATTGGAGACAGGGGGCAACCCTGTCTGATACCACCTTTGATCTTAAATAGATCTGATGGGAATCCCTGATGAGTTACCTTGGCCACTGGACTGGTGTACAATGAGGTAATGGCATGTTGGACCCTGCCTCTAAACCCGAATGCCCAAGTGTAACGTCAAGATACGGTCTGTCGATTCAATTAAATACTTTTTCCAGGCTTAATACCATGATTGGGATCTTTTCTGTATGTGCCAATTCGATTAAATCTACTATACGTCTTGTCTTCAAAGGACAAAACCCACCTGATCTGGGTGGACCAGCCTGGGCAGTATACGGCTCACTCACTCTGCCTGGATCCCTAAACACAGAGACGGCCCTACCTCCATCGCTGCCGATGCTCCCAGGGGCTTCTTCAAAACTGCAGAGAGAGCGAAGGGCCAGACCCGATACACCAGCAGAACAAGCCCGTTGTCTGTTCAGGCCAGAGAACAGAGCTGTTACTTTAAATTTCCGTGGTTGAGTCCAAGAATGGAGACTGTCCCCTTTAAGTGCTTAATTGCACTTAATTTGTATCTCCTTTCTGGCGGCCACGGGAGGATCCCTTCACAGTGTACCATGTGAGCTCCAGAGCGGACTCCTCTTCTGAATCACAGTGAGTCAATGGACTCTGAATCTGCAATTTCTTTAGGAAGGATCTCCCTCTGAAAGCTCCTTTAATATGTTTGCCCTTCCACCCTTGATCATTAAAAGACCAAATGGGAAAATCCATCAGTAATGCAGCCCTTTGCCTCACAGTAATTTTGTAATGGGCTTCAGTTTTCTCCTTCTGCTGAGGGTCAGGTGGAACAGGTCCTGAAAAATGTCTAACTTTTTTTCAAACATGATATTGTTGGTGGACCTGATTATTTTGCACAGAGCTTCTTTCGTTTTAAAGAAGTGAAACTGGAGAATGATATACCATGGGGGTCTCCTTGTGGTCTTCTCATGAGGGCCTTATGGCACCTATCTAAGATGATCTCAGCCTCAGTCTTGTCTGGCAACATAATATTCAGCCATTTTGAGACAAATTCTTCCACTTTCAGGACTGACTCAGGGACACCTCGGATTCTAATTTTGTTTCTGAGGTCTCTATATTCAGAGCTCGGATATCTCTGCAAGCTGAACCTTTAGGTAAGATGTTGTCTTTATATTTGTATTAAGTACTTTTATTGTGGAGTCCAGTTTCTGCTCTAGTTCATCTGTTCTTCCTCCAGCAGTGGCTATATCTCTTCTCATCTCCTTCTGAAACAGATTGTTTAACTCTCCGAACAGCTTTTCAATGTCAGTTTTGGTAGCAATATTTCATAAAATAGCGAGGTTTCCCTCTGTCACAGTGACTCACAAGGACTCCCTCCGAGTGAGGGCTCCCGCTCTCCCACCCTCCCCACGCCAGCATCTCAGTTGCCTGTGCCAAGTCCGACTTGTGAATGTAACTCGCTAAGTCTGGCGATGTTTTCATAACTTTTGCTTTGACAGGCATCTCTTTGTGTTCGCCTTGCGAACCGAGCTTAATTCGGTGCGGCTTGTATTTTATTTATGGTTTGTTTCTCCTGTTATTCGGCTGGGCAGGATAGAGCTGTCAGATCAGACCTCCATGTCCGTTGCTTCCGCACATGCACCTCCATCAAAGTATATTTTAATACACCTCTGAGTCTCTCGGTACAGGGGACAGAAAAGGAAAAATATTGTAGTTTTTTTTCTATCTGCCTTATTCCCCACACACTTTCCCTTGGACTCAGTTTGGACTTTCAGAGTCCCCCCTCAACCTTATATAAGGTTGGGGCACCCGCAAACCTTATACTGGTTGTGGGTCACCTTGGCACTAGCTGGGTTACCCCCTTAACCTAGAGATTCCCTCAGCTACAGGGATACATGTTTTATCCCTGTGCCTCATTCTCCTTTCTGGGCTGTGCTGAAGCAGGGTACCCTAGTTGTGAGTCGTGTTTGCGTTTTCAGGTAGTGCCAGGACAATGTGCCTACATGTATCCGAGAATCAGGCATGATTCCCGGATACATTTATGGGAATACCAACAACTCTGGACCCCAACCTCCTAGGCACATTCTGTCAATGGTTCCTCCGCAACACTCCCCCCCCCTTGAAACTCATACCCTAGCAATCCCTGCTTGATTTAGTGGGGTGGTAGCCTCACATGTTTATATCCGGTACATATTTCATGTGTTTTGACAACTGTTGTATTTTTCTCTTCCACCTGTTCCTGATTATGACATAATCTCATGAGACTACTTAACATAACCGAAATGCAACTTTAGACATGCCCCTGCTTAAGCCCTGGCAAAACGTGCATAGGGTGATGTCTTCAACAGACGCCATGAGGGTGGAGACCCTGTTTGGAACATCTCTGTGTTTGCAGCTGAATTGCGTCTTTGCACATAACAAACCAACAACACGGCTTGGAACCCCAGGTGTAATCTTACTCCTTTTGGAGACTGCTCTAATTTTTATTACACAGCGAACGGGACAGTTTTTTTTCCTATTAGTTTGCTTGATCTATTTAATTCAGAGCAATGTGGGTTTCTTTAAATCAGTCCACACACTTAGTAACTAAGTTAATTTGTCCTGTGGTAGTATTATACTAGCTGGGTGCTTTTTGGTTTGTTTTAAAACCATATGTGGCTGTCTCGTGTTTAACTCATTTCATAAGATAGCTTGTTACCATTTTTGGACAGTTTGTTTGTTCGTCTCGCTGAGCTGCTAATCGTTTTGTGTATACACTTCTATCTATTATCTTACACTTTTTGCACTTTTTACCTGGTACAGTGGCGGCCGCCTTCAGCCTTGTGCGGCCGTTTCGTCGCGACTTTTAAAACCGCGGGCAGATGCGGCATTTCACGGTATTTTTAGGTGCCGCGGGCATTTCATTGTATTAGCGCTATTAGCACTGTCTCGGCTGTCTCGCCATGAATGCGGCAAAGTGCGTGACATTCGGAAAACATCCCCGAAAAAATTCGGGGGTGTAGGAGAATAAAAGGGGCCGCAACAGTACTGTACATGCTTACACATTTTTTCTTTAGGGGCATTGAGTTGTGTTTGAATAAATTTGTTTTGAAATTTTTCACATACTCTTGGGTGCCCTTATCTTTTGTAGGAGTTCCTTTTCCTAGTCTGTTAGGTTTTCTCCTTCTTGGCAACATGTTACGTTATGTACAGTAACATTATATAACGTAGTATTGTCAGTGGGCTGTAATATAACTAAAAGGGTTATTTATTTGTACATATGCGATAACTTGAACTCGTGTTCATGAATTTCTGGAACAGTTAAATATAATTGTATTTTCTCTTTGAAATCTAATCTAATTAAGGAGGATTTCTGGGTATAACAAAAATAAGTTGAATCGGCGGTTTTGTTCTGATAGTTCTATGTTTCCTATGCATACAGTAGTTTAGGTCCTGAAACTAACCACAATTGAATTAAAAAGGGCACAAGACAGACATGGAGCACATCAAAAAAGAGAATGTTCTGTAACTGCCAGACAATGCAATATTGACTGTGGAGGATAAAAAAGTCAGGAAATTATAAATGCATAGAGAACTCCTTTTACAATATTGAGAGATAAATGAATAATATTGGAAGAAATGTATTATTCCCAATCACACAAAATAAGATTTATTTGCCCTAACTATTTAATCCAATTTCCTGCCCCAGCCTCTCAATCTGTATAACCTGATTTAATACTTTACTTAAAGTCTCTTACACTACTGTAATTGTTTCAAATTGAATTGCAGCATCATGAGGGGAAAAGTTCAATTTTAATAATATTAGCAACAGTCTAAAAAATATCAAATCAACTACAAATTTGCAGATTAATTTCAGGCCGAAAAATCCACAGATCAGTTTCAAAAATGAGAGAGCGAGACACCGGTGCTTAAAGAGGAGCACACCTTAGATACGCTAATGGCATATGCAAAGTTTATATGAATGACCCAAACTTCACATTTCCTAAAAGGATTTTCATAAGAAAGACAGTATATTGACAAGCCTAGGGCACCCTGTGAGGAGTACTGGTACAGACCCAACAGTTTCAGAACCCACAATCTATGCTATTCAGGGCAGCAGTTTTAGCAGTAGTTTAACCAGCTGCTGGGTAACTCCATTGTCACATTGGTGGCTATGCACTAAGCAGTGATAAGTCGTTTTAAGAGCGCAAAGTGCTTTTAGAACGTGAAGTTCCGCAGAGCGCTATGCACTAAGCCGCGCAAACAGGCACTTTGCGCTCTAAAACGGGCTTTTCCTTGAAATGTTTTCTAAGTCCAACTTTGATCGTACGATCAGCTGTTTGCGCTGAATCCTGCCCTTCTGCGGGATTCACTAAGCAACGCAAACTGATCGTATGTTAAAATTGCGCTGAATAAAGCTCACCAGCTAAAGGCAGGTGATAAAAAAAGCTGGACTTAGAAAAAAATTTTTGTTTACCTTTTTGCAGGCGCAAAACCAATACAGCAGGCCGGCGGGTGTCCCCGGCTAACCCCACAGGGGTCCCCGAGGGAGGCCGGGGGTCGCGCGGGTGTCCCCGGCTGACCCCGCGGCCGTCCCGGGTCCCCGCGGGAGTCCTGGGGTACCCGCGGGCCTGCAGTACCAATGTTGTGCCAACAAAAATACTAAACATTATTTCTAACTAAATACACCGCCCTAGCACATACAGTACAATAATGTGCAAAATAACTATTATCCACATATGGATAATAGATTATTTGCCCATTATTAAACACTGCATTAGCATACCTAAATAAAGTCAATAAATACAGTAGCCAGCTAATCCAATCAATACAAGCAGTAACAACATCAACAATTATTTAATTAAACCATTAACCAATTAAACCAATTAATTCCTAAACCAACTCAAAATGAATAGTAACACTAACCAATCAAATCAATTAATTACAGCAACATTAATGAATGTAAACATTAAAAGACAAAGAAATACATTCAAACAATTTCTGAAAGAACCATAAAACGCATTAGCCAACATAATACAACATTAACTACGAATGAACACCAATCGCAAACATTTTATTACATTAAGCATGAAAAAAAAACCAATGACATCCACCTAAGAAACTGACAATAAAAAAACCAACAGCAATACCAAGCCACAAATGCCCCCAAATATTGTAATAATAATGTATTAATCTGTACCCTAAAGTGGTACAGATTAATATATTATCAGTCAATGTGCCACCCCCAAAAAATCAAAAATCACATCAATGAAAAAACCTGTAAAAAGAGACATTTACAACATTGAATATATTACTTACATTAGAAGTGGTGGCCCTCGACTCCCGGGGAAACAGGAAGCTCACGTACCTTGAAGGCCTCAACAGCATCCGATGCCATCCGCCATGAAGATCCAGCAAAGGTACCCAAATTTCTTTTTTATTTCTTTGCTCACCGTTTCTATCTTCATCTGTAACCATTCTTGTTCTTCTTTTCTTTTTCATCATCTGTCAATCCAAAATACCCCATGTTAAATCCCAGCCGATGCTGTCTCGTCGGCTTCTTGGGCTCAAATGAGGCGTCACGGCCTTAACAGGGCTTGTGACGTCACTTTAGCCTCAAAATGGTGAACAGCACTGATTGGCTGTTCAAAACATGTTCGGACTTTAATTTTTTTTTTTACATGACGTCACTTAAAGGGAATGATGCCAGCCAATCAGAATGGCTGGCTATTTGCCTTAAGATGATGTCACGAAATCCAAGATGGCCGATGTCACATGGTATTTCAGCCATCAGAGTGTTGAATTGTTTCCCACGATTGATTGGCTGAAATACCATGTGACGCCGGCTTTGTGACATCATCTTAAAGGCAAATGAAGCACAGCCATTCTGATTGGCTGGCATCATTCCTTTAAGTGACGTCATGTAAAAAAAAAAATTAAAGTCGGAACATGGTTGAAAAGCCGATCAGGTGGCTGTTACCATTTGAGGCTAAATGTGACGTCACAAGCCCGATATTAAGGCGTGACGCCTCATTGAGCCCAAAAGCCGACGAGACAGCATCGGCTGGATGTAACATGGGGGTATTTTGGATTGACAGATGAAGAAAGAAGGTAAAGAAGAACAAGAATGGTTACAGATGAGATAGAAGACGGTGAGTAAGAAAAAGAAAAAAGAAGATTTGGGTACCTTGCTGGATCTTCATGGCGGGTGGCATCGTATGCTGTTGGAGGCCTTCAAGTTACGTGAGCTTCCTGTTTCCCGGGAGTCGGAGGGCCACCGTTTAATGGTAAGTATATATTTCAAGTTTGTAAATGTCTTCTTTTACAGGTTTTTCATTGGATGTGATTTTTGATTTTTTGGGGGGGAACATTGACTTATAATATATTAATCTGTACCACTTTAGGGTACAGATTAATACATTATTATTACAATATGTTTGGGGCATTTGTGGCTTGGTAATGCTGTTGGTTTTTTTAATGTCAGTTTCTTAGGTGGATGTCATTGTTTTTTTTTTTCATGCTTAATGTAATAAATGTTTGCGAGTGGGGTTCGTTTGTAGTTAATGTTGATATGTTGGCTAATGCGTTTTATGGTTCTTTCAGAGATTGTTTGAATGTATTTCTTTGTCTTTTAATGTTTACATTCATTAGGTGGTTGTAATTAATTGGTTTGATTGGTAGTGTTACTATTCATTTTGAGTTGGTTTAGGAATTAATTGGTGGTTGATTGGTTAATGGTTAATTAAATATTTGTTGATGTGTATGCTTGTATTGATTGGATTAGCTGGCTACTGTTTTTATTGACTTTATTTAGGTATGCTAATGCAGTGTTTAAAATGGGCAAATAACCTATATCCATATCTGGATATAGTTATTTTGCACATTATTGTACTGTATGTGTTAGGGCAGATGGTGGGAGGGGGGGTCGTGTATTGTGTTGTGATAATTCTTTTTTTATACATTTTAATTATAGTGTAGATGTGCAGGGGGTCTCCGGAGCTGACCCGCGTTGGTTCAGGTCCGAGGACCCCCTACTTAGGAGATATAGGCCCCTTTATGGGGTGCGGTATCCCTGCACTTTCAAGCGTCCGCGTCACGTGACCGGGACATTGAAATTCTGCAGGGGATACCTGCACCCCATAACGGGGCCTATATCTCTGAAGTAGGGGTCCTCGGACCTGAAAACCAACGCTTGTCAGCCCGGAGACCCCCTACTCATCTACACTATAATAAAATGTATATTTATTGTATGATCGCCTGTAACAGCCTTGCATGGAGATGGCAAATCTCCATGCAAATGTTACAAGCGGCTTTTTTTCAATCAGCTAGCGTACATAAAGGTTAAGAATGCTAGCAGGGGGAAAATACATTGCACACACGATAAGCCAGTTTTGGGCACGTCCGATAAAAAATGGGCTGAGGGGCTTAGTGAATCGCGCCGCCGGCTTCATTTTTATGGACGTGCTAATTTTTTTCAGCACGGCGCGAAAGCTCGGAGCTTAGTGCATAGCCCCCATTATTTGTTAAATAAACATACCTTTTTCTCTGATTTATCTTTCCAGTATAATTCATATCTTCCTAACATCCTTTGTGGGGAAAAAAATTGCCTATCTAACTGCTGTATTGCAGTTTGTGTACCACCCATATTTATTAATTTCAGCAATCCCCAAAATAATGTTTCAAGTCTGGGTTTCGTATACCACATTTATGGCACTAATTGCAAATGTGGTAGTTACATTGGCCAAATTCCTAGGGGTAAAGTACTCTTGGTGTAGCCAATTAAAATGCCTCTTTCTCAGACCTTTCGATAGCATACTTTCTAACTGCATTAAACTCTTCCTAATAACATTTGCCACATTCCCAAAATCATTCTGCCAGATATGAGATCATAGCTGAACTCCAGCCTATCTCTTAAAAGGCCATATACAGTATATCTGGAATAAAAAAAACATCTATTTGGGTTAATTTGCAAAACATTTTCTATATCATAAGGTTTGAAGATGAGATAAAAATATTTATGAGATCTTACATTTTCCTGGAGGAAGATCAAATGTTTACCATGTGTGTAATGTACAGTACAGTACAGTATCTCTGTCTAAAAATAGCAACGTTGTATTAGGCTATATCCAAATTACTGTTCCGTTATTGTGATGAGGCGGTGAGATACACACCCATGGTACAACTTGTTCAACGTGGCTCGCCTGGGGCGACGATGGTCAGCAAGCAGAATTATTTGTAGGTTTAATTATGCAACTGCAAATGTATGTCTCCGCAGATGGTGCACTGAAGTCATTGTCCCTTCCCGCATAAAATGGCACAAAGACTTAACACATGTTTCTATACAATATACATGAACAGAGTCCCTTGAAAAAAAAACTCCTGCCCATCTCACCTCCCCTTCTCTCTGTCTAGAAAGTATAGAAAACATGTGTTCTCTACTCGATGAGATGAGGCCTGATGGAATGATTATATGTAGTAAAATGACTCAATCATATATGAAAATTCTGACATTGATGATTGTGATGTTGTAATGCCACTGCTATGTGAAATGTATTTGTCACATGCTGCCGTCTGGGGGGGTGACCTCTCTCTTTCATCTGATGCCTGCTTACTGTGAATTCTGTTGCTGCTGTTGTACTCACTGACCTTCTTTGCCCTGACGCTACCTCTTCTGCTGTGGTGATGCAATGCATGCAGGCTCGTCGCCGGCAATTGGGATGAGACTTGTAGCAGAAGGTAAAACAAAACTTATGGATGCACATTATATGTGACTTTCTTTCGAGATGATTGATCATGTGCTGCTTGCTAATCTTACCATCCATGTGTCTGCTGATTATCTTGATTGAATATGACTTCTACTCTCCCCCAGTGTAAATCTAGTTGCATGATACTGAGCTTGCCCCTGGACTCTCTGATTCTCTACCTCTCTGAGCTGATTGTGTCAAGCCTGTTTTGCTCCCTATATGCTGCAAAATCAAAACCTGTCTTGATCTTGTGAGTATCTCATCCAGGATCGCTGCATATGAAGATGATCTGATGCACCCTGGGCATGGTCTGTGCTAATAAATGTTATCTCTCGATGATGCGCTTCTTCCTGATGATTTGATTGTATAGACTTGCTTGACCTCTGAGCTGTGCTTGCTTGCTGCCTGCTGTCGGTGCTGAATGCCTGAGATGCTCGCTTCGACCGCAGGATTGAATATGAATGATTTGATGATTGGAAAAAATGAGGCCATTGTACTCTGTATACATCTTTATAAAACTCTGTTCTACCCTCTGCTTGCTGACCCCTTGTGCTGTGATGGCTATAACCTGATGTATGAGCAGCCCACCAGAAGGGCAGGCGAGAAGGAGAATGAAGGAGCGGTAAGAAGCCCAAAAAAGACGAAACGAGCGAGGGAAGAAGGGTCCGCGGTACGAGGATGACTTGGCATGAGATGACGGCAATATCTGTATGTAGGGAAAGATAATCGCTTATTGCTGACGGAATGTTTCCTGAGATTAATCATAATGTGAATAATCATGATGAGATTGATTATGAATTCTTAATCTATATGTACCCATATATGTTGATAATGAGCTATGATATGATGTGTGTTTCATGAATCATGTTGGAATTGTGGATGTATTATGAATGCAACTGCCCCGTGGAATTCGATGATAATAATATGAGACTGATCTATCATTATATGATGCCTTAATTGACTGAGTCATTGCTTGTGACTCTGATCCATGATGAATGACTGGGAGAATTGCTGATGATCTTCATCGTGCTAGATGTGCTGATTCTTGAGAAAATGATTGTCGTGACTATGTGATGATGTGGACTTGAGCACCCTTACTGAGAATATCTAACTGTAGATGACAATTACTGTTTACTCCCAATGAGCTGTGTGGTGATGATGTAACTCTTGCCACCATATGATCGGACCTTGATGATGTATGCTTGCATGCCCTTTTGGCTCCCCTACATGAATCGTGAACTAATGGAAATCATGAGTGTGGATACCCTCCGATGGTATCCCCCATCCCATATGTGACCACCCTGTACTGATTTGAGATGTTTGAATAATTAAATGTGACTGATAATTGCACTTGTGGATACCATTTAACTATGCTGTGAGCCAGAAATTAAAGTTGGCAATGTAGATCTCTATTGAATGTGAATTAATTATGCCTTATGCATCAAATATGCTGAGATATTTGATGTTGAGTGAGAAGCATAGTGTTGTAAATATAGTTGCATTGTATGTAATGATCCTTATATGTGTCCATATGTTAACTTTGACCGATCCACCTGCATCGCTCTGATGAGTGTCCTGATTTGATTCTGAGCTGCTTGTTATGGACTCTGATCTGTTCTGATCTCCCTGCTATGATCTTTTCTCATGACATTTGAACCTGCCCTCCCTGACTGCATTGATGATATGATGCCCATCCATCTATTACTCCCTGCCTGATCAATTGAATGTGCATGTCTACTGATGCCAAAATACAATGTGCCTCTGAACGGGTCTGCATGCCAAAATAGGTGAGATGAATGCTATTGCTTGACATTTATGTTTATGAGAGATATATATTTGCCAATGATATAACCCATGCAAAATGATATGTGTATGTGAGATAATTGTATTATCAATGAGTGATGCTTGGAATTGAAT
>WSYH01014663.1:0-15241 GCA_036426205.1 Ascaphus truei
GTGTGTGTGTGTGTGTGTGTGTAGCATTGTCTGTGTGGCTGCGTGTGTGTCAGTGGCTGGGTGTGTGTGTCAGTGGCTGCGTGTCTGTGTATCAGTGGCTCTGTGTGTGTATCAGTGTGTATGTCAGTGGCTGCGTGTGTCAGTGGCTGTGTGTGTGTGTGTGTGTATCAGTGGCAGTGTATGTGTGTGTGTGTATCAGTGGCTGTGTGTGTGTGTATCAGCGGCTGTGTGTGTGTCTGTGTGTGTATCAGTGGCTGTGTGTGTGTGTGTGTGTGTGTGTGTGTGTGTGTGTGTATATCAGTGGCTGTGTGTGTGTCTGTGCAGGCCCTATAGGCCAGTATAGGCAATAAAAATTTTAGTGGGTCACGAAAAAAAAGTTAAAAAATAACCGGGTCACGGAAAAAAGTTTGAGAAACCCTGCTGTAGAACATTAGTATGATTTTGCAAAGCATCAACTTTTAGTGCCAAGTCTTCTCGAAAACCAATAATAAATTAAATATAGTGGCTCATGTTCCTCACCAGATAAACTTCTAAAATAGATTAATATTGTGCAATTTCCTCATAAATACAGTGTTTATAATCCACATATGGCTTCTTCATGGTGGCACTTCATTGAGCTCACTGCCTGTCCACCAATTTTTAACTTGAGCAATTATGTTTAAGTTAATTATGGTGTTCTAAACTAAACAAATGTTAAGTTTTATATTAGCCCATAGATGTGCTCCAAAGTGAACTTTCTTTGCATGAGGATCCTTTACTCTCTGTGCACACTCCTTTGCCTGCACTATTTTGTTTTTAGTCTCATTAGTGCCAAGGTGGGCAACCCTGTCGCCAATCGCCACAAGTGGCGAATTGGCCATAAAAGTGTGGCGAATTTGAGTTTGCCAGCATGTCCGGTAAAAATATGTCTAGGCGTGAAGCGTGGCGGAAAGCGCGAGTGTGGCGGCAGCCGATGGAAGCGCTGGTGCTGAGGGGGCGGGCCACGGACGGTGGCCAGGAGCACTGAGGAGGAGAGTTCTGAGTGAAGGAGAGGATGAAAAATCAGAGAATTTTTACATGGTGTGGCGAATTTCACTTCTCATTCGCCACACCTGTGGCTACATTGAAAAATAGGTTGCCCACCTATGCATTAGTGTGATCTCCAAGCTGAGCTACATTGCCTAATCTATGAGAGGATGCTGTGCACTCCTTCAAATGACTGTTTTATGTTATTTACTAAGATATCAGTCTTTCTTAGTAGAGAGTCGGTGAAGGTCAATGCCATTTAACTTACGCTGGCCAAACTAAGAGTTAAATTAGCAATCCCCATCTTGTTTATTTTTTACCCTGCTTTGTTTTTTACAGGATGGGAACAGCTTTTAAGTTCCAGGTACCCCTCGGTGCCTGAGACACTAATTGGTTAAGTTACCAGTTTTAAATCTTCCTCCAGCGGAAGCAAAAATGGCAGCCAAATCTCAGCCAATACGTAGTCTCAACATCGTCAGTTGTGGTTTCCGATTGGACGGTCATTAAATTTCCTTTAAAGAACCGTAACTTCACTTTGGCAACTTCAGAAATTGGGGTGTCAACGGAGCTTGAAAAAGCATGGTTCAGTTGTGGAGGATCCCCCGATTCTAATTCTGTAAAAAAAATAAATCAACTACTTCATTTGAACCAATTTTTTTAGATGTAGAAAGCATGTTAGATTTGAAATCATGGAAATGACAAAAAAACAGGGTGTGGTACTATATAATATATATATATATATAGATAATATATATAATAAATAAAAAAAAAATTATATATCTATAGATATATCTTATATATACTATATATACTATATATATATATATATCTATATATATATATATAATCCAATGCATAGCCGCACACGACACTTTGCAAGTAAATAAAATCTTGCTGCTATCCATAAAGCAATACAAACATACGATACCGGCTCAACCCAAACATCAAGGGACAGCACACAGGTAGTAAATCATAAATTAAAAAAACTGTTTTTTTGTGTCTTCTATTGACTACAAATATAGAAAATTTATGATTTACTTACCTACGTGCTGTCCCTTGGTCTGTTTCAACCGGATCGTGTATGGTCTATATTATATAAATACACATCACACACACAACACTTTTTTTGTCATCTTTCCATGCTTTCTACATCTAAAAAATCCTCAAATCCTCCAAATCTTATCTCACTGCCACAAAGTGGTGGAAGGTGCAAGTTTGAAGAAATTTATATTGGCCATAGAATCAAAGCTTGCACAATATTATCCAGCTAAAGTGGGAAAGTATTGCCAACAGCAAATGAGGCTAGCATCGCAGTAAGGCCTCATTCCCCAAATATGAATAGACAAAAAAGCAGAAAACGCAAAGAATCTAGAGCTTAAAATCGCTTCAACTTGCTGAAATGACATGGGGTACATTAACAAACAAACAACAATTATGAAAACTTATAAAGATTGTAGTTGAAAGTGCCACAAACTGGAAGGAATCACTCCTGCCTGAGCCGCAGTGGGCGTGGTGGCTGATTTCTAACCTACCACACCTGGGTGGTCCCTATTTAACAGAGGTTGCTCACAGATCATGAGCTTGCGTTTTCTGATCTGCGTGACTGGTTGATTTCAAGTGCTGGTTGTATTAGTGTGCATTAAAACTAGACGCGTTTGAACAAGGAGGGGTTAACAAGGGATAGTATATTGAAATACAGTTTATTGTTAGTACTTATAAACGTCATAGTTGCTACAATAGAAGGATTGAAATGCCACTCAATGCACATCTTCCACGTTGTATGTGCCCTTGGAGCAGCTGTTCCAAGGAGCATACAGCTGTGAGAAATGTGAGGCGAGTGGTCACTTCAGGTCATGATATGCTGATCTGAAGAGAAACTTGCAATATTGATGGGACATTGACAATCTTGAAAGGGGTTTGTCTGCTCACTGAGCAGGCCCTTGCTTCGACTGTGGTCAGATGTGGCGCTGTTAGTGAGGAACAGGTGGTAGCGGGTAAAAGTTAGAAGGGAAGCAGGGGCAAGATGGAGAGCAGAGTGCCAGTTCTGAGCTGACCCATCCAATAGATTTGCCATATTGAGTGAAGATATTGGGACTGTCAGGGCAGAATGGCAAGGCTGGGGGCAGACTGATTCCTCTAGCAGCCAGGGGAATAGTTCCTCCAGCCAGAGGGTACTCGGGTGCTCAGATCCTAAAGCGTTGGTAGGGGACTTAATTATTAGGATAGTATATGGGCAATCTGTTGCCATACCGCATGAAACCGAACATCCCGGTGCTCAAGATCGGCACATTGTGATCGGGTTAGACAGATTGTTGGGAGGGGCTGGGTTGACCCCAGTTTTCTTGGTACATGTTGACACCAATGACCAAGTTAGAGAAGATGGAGGTGTACAAAAAATGTTTCAGGATCTAGGCCAAAACTTAAAGCAGGACCCTCCAAGGTAGTATTTTCTTAAATACTACCAGTGCCATGCGCTACCGGCAGGGAGACAGTCAGAGATTAGGAGGTTTACGCATAGTGCTAAGAAATTGGTATAGGAGGAGGGTTTTGGATTTTTAGAGTACTAGGGACTCCTTTTCCTGAGAGGGCATATCTTTATTCTAGGGACGGAATGCACCTCAATGAAGAGGGATCTTCTGTGCTAGGGGGGAGAAGTTATAGGTTGGAGGAGATTTTAAACTGGATGGAGTGGGGAGGGAATGAACAGATAACGAACAAATAAGAATAGATAAGGAACACGTGGTTATGGAGGTAGAATGGGGGCAAGTGCGAGTTGGACAAGCAGCGCGACACTCATAGTAAATACAGATAATACAAAAAACTTCTAAAGACTAACCAAGTTGGCGCAGAAAGGAAGGAGAAAATAAGATAAAAGTACAGCGGAAATAAACTAAATGCATGCTTGCTAATGCAAGAACTTGACGGATAAATGGGGGAGCTTGAATTAATAGCTTACAGGGGCAAGTAGATATTATAGGCATTACTGAACATGGTGGGATGAAACTCATGACTGGGCAGTTAATTTAGGGTGTTTATTCCCTTTTCGGAAGGATCGAGCAAATAGAAGGAGGAGGTGGAGTATGCTTATATGTTAAACTGGATCTAACACATATTATAAGGGATGATGTTTATGAAGAAAATAATGAAATTGTGAGACCTTGTGGTATAGGAAATTAGCAGTGGAGCAAAAGCATAAGAAAATGTTTTGTAGGGATATGCTTCTATAAACCACCAATATCGAGAGTTTGAGGAGCTAAAATACTTTGCAATGGAGAAGGCTCAAAACTAGGTCATGTTTGCATATTGGTGATTTATTATCCAGACTAGACTTGGGGCAATGAGATTAGCATACAAAAAAGAAACAGTTTTTTGTGGACAGCTTGAAAGAGCAACAAGATAAAGTCGCATAAGAGGAGAAACAATAAAGGTGTAACCAATAAAAATACACAAAATAAAACTTGATGCCTAAAGGTGAAATGCAATCAAGGATAAAAAAATGAGAACTAGATTGCAAATGAAAAATTTTATTTGTCGGATTAAGCCTCTTTCAGCTTAGCTAGGGAAACACAACACCTGCCCTGTCTTGGAGCTCGGGCCCCCACCCGCTAACTCCATAATGCTTTTAGGCTGCATAAAACATACAGCATGTATTACTTCAACACTCATGTTTTTCTGGGCATCCATGCAGTTTACTGTTTAATATTTAAGATATATTTTAAAAGCCTTTTGATTTTGGTGGGGGGGCCTCCCTTATAACAAGTAGTTTTACAACCGGCTACTTCCTTCTGTGGTTTATGATACTGCATTAGATTTTGCAACAAAATACAACTATCTACCCTGTTCCTTCCTCAAATGTGGATTTCTCTGCAAAGTAATGCGCAAACGGTACCCCGTATCAATGATAGAAAAGTCACGCACCTTAAATGGCTGGTTGAAGAATTGCACATGGAAAAACAAAATGGATCATAATTTACAAAAACACTTTTAGCATACTCACCACTATATAAAGTTTTATTCAAAATTCTAACTAATACTAAATCCAAGAAATATGCACAATCAGAATAATTCCTGCATAGGTTGATCCAGCAATTCAGATGACCTTTACAACACCATGCTACTAAATTTAAAAGAAACTTGTCTCACTAGAGATGGGTCGAATTTATGTTGAATCCGACATTGGATTCAATATAAACCATTCCCTAGACCAAATTTATGTTAAATATGACGTCAGATTTTTTTAAATCTGAAAATCCAAGCACCATGGGTGGTTTTTAAAGCATCTGCGCCATACTAAAGTTGCCTGAAATCCAAACTCGATTTCACGCTCAGATGAAATAATTCTTAAAGCACGGAAATCCTGGAAGGGGATTGTGGACCAGTCCCGCCCATCTCTACTAGCCACGCAAAAAATACTAAACACTATTTAGATAAATAACATATTGATTCTTCCAATTCTACCAACGCCAATTTTCAATATCAAATGGGCATCATTACACATTCTGTGTTCACGGCTTGCCAGGGATTGCTTATATTTTATGTCTGTATATGTGACATTGAAATAATGTCTTTGCAATTTAAAACACTATGTCAAGGGTGGCCAACCGGAGTTGGATCCATAATTGATTTACATGTCTCATTGTCAAAGGCCACAATAAGAAAAAAAAATCTAATTAATACCTGTATAACTGACATAGCGTGAACGGACTGTGTCAGTGTGCAGTGCGTCAGGTAATTCTGTGTCAGTGTATAAGTGAAGTACACCTTGATTGACTATACACTGACAGACTATGTAGCCAGCACTACACACTGACACAGGACATAACGCTGACGGCACTAGACCACAGGGTATAATCTTAGATAGTACAAGTGGAAGGGGGGGGTTCAGAGGGGGTGACACATGGGGGAGGGGGAAGCGGCGGTCCATCATGGGGGAGAGGGGGGTCAAAATGCGGGAGGGCGGGAAGGGTGTATGGGGCGGGGGTAAAGAGGTGGATGACATTACGGAGAGGGAAGAGGGTGTGACATGGGGAGGTGGGGGATGGGTAGGCAGTTGGGGGGATGAGTACAAGGGGGCCATGTGGTTGGGTGATTGCTCCATACCTTGCTCTCTAGTCTCCACCCAGGCCATCACACAGTCATGGAGCCTCTAGCAGACCAGAGTGTAATACTCACTGTACCCTGTGACTCTTGGTGCCAGCACATCAGGATCAGCTGGTCACATAGGAGCTCAGGCGAGAGCTGGTTTAGGGGGGCCTTTGGCTTCCTCACATTTCTATGCTCTCTCCTGCATTTCTGCAGTACAGAGCTCCATGTCCCGAGTCCCCCATCCTGCCCTGAGCACACGTTATTGTCCTTGGGCCACAGAGTTTGACCACCCTGACTATGTTATTGACCTAACTGGGGCTCTTGTACTATTATTTTTGTGCAAATGCTGTCCAGATTCACTATTAGCAGCAAATCTTTTTTTTTTTTTTTACCTTAACAGAACTCAGCATGTTGCAAGGAGATAATCCATGGCCATTAATTTGCGAGAACCAGTGAGGGGTAGGGTCTGGGGCTAATATCAGAAATATGATTCAGGAGTCAAGCATAAACAGTGATGAGAGAATGTGATTGCGAGGATATACGATATAATATCAACAAGTACTTGTGTTAAAATACGTCTGAAAACTATTCTATAAATTCAAAAAGAAAATGTGGTTCTCAAATATAAAAATACATTTTCTTTAGATTTATAGGGAGCAAGTAATATCTTCATTCTCAAAACCCTTTCCATGTTCTGCCTCACTTCACCTTTCCTCATCTCACTCTACAGCCTAACACCTATCCTACCCCACACTTTCATCCCGTATCCATCTACCACTGCCCCCCCCAAGCCTCACCTACAATCCTCCATCCCTCACTCACTACACTCTCACTACACCCTGCTCCCATCACCACCTCAACGATCCCCCTCACCCAACATCTCACCTCACCTACCACCTGCGTGCCATCGACCTCGACAGATCCCCCCGAATCCAGGAACCAACTCTACCTACACTGCTCCCATCAACCATCAATCACTATCCCTATTCTCAAACCTACACTGCTCCGACCCCTCTAAATACCATACTCTGAACATGACCATCACTATCCCTGTCACTTACTGCCCATGCCTCACCACCCTCATCCCATCACTCACCTCACTTGCCCCATCACTCTCAGCACATCAATCACTCCACTCTTCATCCACTCTCCCATCCGAAAGACCAATCTAGCTTTTCTGCAAGACACATAGCTAAGCTACTAGCCACCTCCACGCTGCGCAGACATCAGACACATCAGTGAACCCAGTTGAAAAGCAGAACTCATAAGCTGCATGCCAAGTGAAACTTTCCCTACACTTGCTCATCTCTATCCCATCACGTCACCTTCAGGCTTCACCCATTCCCCTAACCACCATCACTCAACCTACACTGCTCCCATCGCCATCCCTCTCATCAAAATCAATACCCAGATCATTCGAAACAAAGCAACAACAATCAGCTCTCATGCCCTCCAATCTTCCCAGTCATACATAATCCATACCCCTCATCCCATACTCCCTCTACAGTGCTCCCATCCCCTCATCCCCTCACTCACCTACAATGCTCCCATCCCCTCTTCTCCCATCCACCACACTCACCCTACAGGCCCTGCATCCCCTCATTCACCATCCTCCCTACTTTGCTCTCATCCCCCTATCCCATCACTCACCTACACTGCTCCCATACAAGCCCACCATCTAATCATCACCTGCATGCTCTCATCCCCCTCATCCCATCACTCACCTCACTGCTATAACATTTGCCTCCTCAGGCCTCCTGCATCCCCCCCCATCAACCTCCTACTGCACTGCTCCCATCCCCACTCTATCCATCACTCCCTGCAACCTAGCCCATTCCTACAATCCCCCTATCCCTACATGCATCCATCATCCTCATCTGCACGCTTCTCATCAGCCTCATCAACATCACTCACCTACAGGACTCCCTCCCACCTCATTCCCATCAACTCACCACTAACTGCTCCCACGTCCTCTTAAATCTCCCCTCATCACCAACACTTCTCACTATACTGCTCCCATAAACCTCATCCACATCCTCACCTACCATGTCCGCACCCCTCATCCCATCACTCTACCTACAGTGCTCCCATCCGCCCTTCAATCCCACTCACTCCTACACTGATCCCATATACCATATCCCATCAGTCAACTACATGCTCCCATCCCGCCCTCAGTCCTCATCCCACCTGCAAGCTCTCATCCCGCCTAATCTCATCACTCCACCTGCACTGCTCCCATCCCCCTCTCCTAGTACACTCAAGCCTACAGTGCTCCCATCCCCTCTCCATCACACCACCTACACTGCTCCCATCACCCTAAATCCCCCTCATTCATCACTCACATCCCCCTAGCATCCCCTTCATCCCATTACTCTCACCTACACTGCTCCCATCCTCCTAACATCCCCCTCATCCCATCACTCAATACCCGCGTCGCTCATCCCTACAGTCTCCAGCGTGAGAGAGGGACGGGTTATAGGGTCCCGGGGTGTGGCCGTGGGAGAGCAGGAAGGTCGTTAAGAGTACCCATGGAAGTGGTGGGGAGGGGTTGTGTCCCAGTCTCAGAGGGCAAGAAGGGGTTAAGTGCCCCAGGGGATGGGTAAGGGGTTAAGTTGCCCAGGGGGGAGAGTGGAAGGGGTTAAGTGCCCAAGAGGGCGGTAGGAGGAGGTTTAAGATTCCCCAGGGGTATGAGGAGGGTTAACAGTCCAGTGGGGAAGGGGTTAAGTGGACCACTGGGAGCGTGCGTGGGGGGATGGAGGGCTAACAAAAGAAGAAAGATGAGCGAGAGAAGTTCCTACCTTTCCCTGCATGCAAACCACTGCTCTCACATGCTCCCTCCCCATGCTGCCGAAGCTCCCTTCTTCCTCTGAGTTAGAATTTCGTAGAAGGAACGGTAGCGGGACTCGGAGCAGAGAGACAGAGAGCAGCCACAGCATCAGCTTCAAGCTACATTTCCCCACTATTTTATTTCCTTTTTTCTATTTATATAATATGTAAAACATGTGAAATCTATAATTTTAAGTCTGTGTTTTTGGTTACAAGCCTTATGTCCAAACTGAATACAGTATACTTTTATGTAGAATTTACCTGCCCATGCACACCCTCTGGTCAACAGCTTCATACTGCATTTAATGTGGGCTCATCACATCTTTAAAGTAAGAATGTTCGCATCTGATCCTTCACTAATGGGATGGGGTAGCCCACCTAACTATTTCTATACTGATATATATCTTCCCGCTGCAACTCTGCGTGAAATAATGTGAACACGTGTAAGCTTTCATCTCTAAAAATTATGCATAACAACGTTATGCCGCAAAACGGTTCCTATTTCACAGTAGGGCAATCAGAAAATATATTTTTAAGGCTTTTATGAGCGTCCTCTCTTTTCGTTGACAGGTACAGTAACAAAGGTTGACAAATTGCTGTTCCCTAACGTAACACATGAAAAGGATTAAGTATGTACACTTTCAAAGTAAATGAAAAATGGAACCAAACTTGCGCAAATAAACAATCATGTAGTGCTATAAAGCACAATCACCTACATTTTAAAGATAATTTTCTATATAAGAAGGAAATCTTCATAACATGCTAGTCGGTACTGATTTTTTAAAAGGCATTCATCACAGTACATAGTAAGATGGAGGGTTGAAAAAAGACATACGTTCCATCAAATTCAACCATGTTAAAATTAATGGCAGATACTTATTCTATATTTTGGTTTCACAGTATATTAATCCAATGGAAGGCAAACAAAAAACCGAGGAAAATGATGTCTCATAAGGGGAAAATACATTCACTTCCTGCTCCAATTAATCAGCAATTTTAAGTAAGGGTGTTGGGGGTGTGGGTTGTGGGTGGGTCGCAGTGTGTGTTGGGTGTGGAGTGGGCAGTTATCAGTGTGTGTGGGGGTCACGGGATCAGTCATGTGGGGTGTGGTGGTGGTAGGATGGGTCGTCGGGGTTGGGTGTGGGTGGGTCATCAGTGGGGGTTGGGTTCAGTGCATCAGTGTGTGTGTGGGTGGTCAGTTCAGTGGCGTTGATGGATGTGGGTGGGGTAGTCAGGGTGTGTGTGGGTCAGTCACGTGGGTGTTTACAGTCAGGGGTGTGGGGGTGCTGTGTGGTAGTCAGTGTGGGGGGGTGTGGGTAGGGTCAGGTCAGTCAGTGTGTGGGTGGGTAGCAGTTTTCTGGCGTGTGGGGTCAGTGTGGGGGTGTGGGTGGAGTCAGTCCATGCTCGGGGTGTGGGTAGGGTCAGTCAGTGTGGTGCAGGGTGGGCGTCTTCAGTGTGTGTGTGGTTGGGTGTGTGGGTGGTTTTTTTAGTGTGTGTGGTGGGGTGTGGAGTGGGTAGTCAGTGTGTGTGGGGGTGTGGGTTGGTCAGTCCAGTCTGTGTGTGAGGGGGTGGGGTCAGTCAAGTCATGTATGTGGCCGGCTGTGGGTGGGTAGTCATGTGTGTGGGTGTGGGGTGGGTCCATCAGTGTGTGCAGTGGCGGTGGTGAGGTCATGGGTCAGTCAGTGTGTGTGGGGGTGTGGGGTTGGTATCAGGTAGTGGGGGTGGTGATGGGTCAGTCAGTTGTGTGTGGGGGTGTAGTGGGTGGTCAGACTTGAGTGTGTTGGTCCGTCCGTGGTGGTGAGGTGGGTCAGATCCAGTGTGTGTGTGGGTGTGGATGGGCGGTCATGTGTGTGGGGGGGTGGTTGGTTGGTCAGTCAGTGTGTTGGGGTGTGGGGTCGCCTGGTGGTGTGGGTGGAGTCAGTCAGTGTTTGTGTCCCTGCTTGCGCCAGGTGCGGGGTTGTTTAACATTGCCGACACACCTCTCTCCCACCGCCCCTTCGCAAATTCTGAATCACACAACACACCCCCCCCGCACGCAATATCTGAAACCAAACACCAACCCCGTCGGGTCATGCGCGGCCGGATAATCATGAGAAGTATGAGTGACGAGTCCGTGATGCGGCTGGTCGCGGAGTTGGCGCCCGGGTTTTGCGCTTGCCAGTGGATGAGGGCTGAATGGCGCCGCTGGCCAATGGGCGTTAGAGCGTGTTGGGTGGAAACGACGCCGCTGGCAGCCGCTTCTGCGCATGTGTGGCGTCTTCATTGGCGCCATCACAACTGCTCATGGCACGGTCTTGCCACTTAGTGCGCTGCCGTTAGGAGTCCGGCGGCGGCTATCGCCGCCGCATTGTCAGCAGCCAGGTGTGTGTGGGGGTGTGGGGTGGGGGTGTGTTGGTGTTTGGGTTGGGGGTGCGGCTTCGATTGGAGGGCGTCGCCGCGACTATCGCCGCCGCATGTGAACAGGGGACTTGTGACGGAGCGGCGTCCATTACGTGACATCACATTCCGTTTCACATTTCGCCTCCCATCTATCCATTTTGTTCTATCAATCAGACTAGGTGCCACGAATAAAGTTTCACTGTCAAAATAGTAATATGTACAGACAGTGTTGCTGTAATGCAGTGACTTTAAAATGAAGTTCACACCAGGGGACAGGACTTGATCTGTAACAAACGGACCCCAGAGTAGTCGGGGGGGTTAACAAGGGTAAATTGGTAAGACACAATTTGATCTTGCAGACTAATTGGAACTGCGTTTGGTTATAATAGAACCATTAATCAATATCAGAATGGTGCTAGCAGCAGAAGGCAGCAAATAATGTACAATTATGGTAGACTGGGCTTATGAAGGACATCAGTAATTTACCTTCCAATGTTAACCCCTGTATGTATCTTTATTTATATAGTGCCATCTATCTACTAGCATTTTTCACAGCGTAATAACGTGACAAGAATATAACACATAATGAGAATAATCGCTTTCAGACATAACAAGAAACACCTGGCGCCAAAAGTTCATTGGATAATCCCCTGCTCCTCAGGGGATCAGCACGCTTGCTTGACAGGCCATGTAGTGGAAAACACAACAGACACAAATCATAGTGCCCACTGTAGGGTTTAAAAAACAGGTCTACCCTAACACATACACTGCACATATAACATAGAACTCCTAGTTACTATAAAAACTATTGTTTTTAATAAAAAGAACTATGCCCATAAAATGGTAAAATGGACAATAAGAACACCGCTGGTCATGGTGTATCCCATGGGAAAATCAGAGCTCTACTTACAAAGCAGCAAGGCAATACAGGCAATGCAACAAAGAGTCCTCCGGGTTGCTGCTGATGTCTTGGCAGAGATGTATTGCTGCTGCCACCATGACTTTCGTGCTGACCCTCCCTCCTGGTTACCAGAACCAGTGGCAGTGCGGAGGCCCGCTCGTGGGACTCACAGCTCTACTCCAACGTGAGTCTTTTCTCCTACTTCCTCCTCCGGTTGCACAAGCTACCCTCGCGCGCCCGCACGCGAGTGTGCCCGTGCCCTTAACAGGACAGTGTAAGCGTCCTGTATGCCAAGAACTGACGGCTGCATGGGCTCAAATGTACCCAGGGTCCCAATAGTCCGTACAAGACCTGGTAGTCCCTGAGGAATGGAGTAACGTCCACAAAAACGCGTAGGGCAGGTGACACAGTTCACTTTGAGCTTGGTACTGGACTTATTGGTACACCTGGTTAATTTGAGCCCCATTGCAGGCGTCAGTTCTTGGCAATAAATAACGCTTAAACTGTCCTTTAAGGGCCGGGCCGGTCGCGCTGAGGTACTTGTGCAACCTGAGGAGGAAGTGAGGATAACAGCCTCACGTGAGTAGAGCTTTGATTCCCCCGAGCGGGCCTCCGACACTGCCACTGTTTTCTGGTAACCCCAGGAGGAGGGGCAGCACGAAAGTCAGGTGCAGCAGCAATTACATCCTGCCCAAGACATCAGCAGCACCCGGAGGACTCTTGTTGCATTGCTGTAATTTGCCCTTGCTGCTTGTAAGTAGGCTCTGTTTTTCCCATCTGGATGACCAGCGGTGGTTCTTATTTGTCCTACCATTTTATGGCTAGTTCTTTTTATTTAATAAATGTTTTATAGTCCTGGAGTCTCTATGTTATATGTGCAGTGTATGTGTAGTGTAGACCTGTTTTAACCTACATGTTGCCACTATGATTTGTGTCTGCTTGTGTTTTCCCCTACTGGCCTGTCAAAGCAAGCGTGCTTGATCCCTGCGGAGTACGTATTAATCCAATGAACTTTTGGCGGCAGGTTTTTCCGTTGTTTCACTTTTTCCCTGTTAGTATTGACACGTATCCTAGCCAGCCTTTATATATATTTTTTTACTTGTCACATTGGTGTTTTAGTCTTTAGCGTCTTGTTCACATTTTTTCTCTGCTTCCTACTAGTACGTTAGGAAAAAGGAATCCCTGGTCCTGAAGAGCTTACATCTAAGTGGGTGAAGGAAGAATTACAGGACAGTAGGAGGTGGTGTTCTAGTAAGTACCCTGCAAGGGTCAAATCGATGTATAGTGTATAGTATCAGCCGTTTAGCTTACCCAAATGCTTGTTTAAAAGAGGTGTGGTTTTTTAAGATGGGTCTTTAGGTTGGATGAGAGGGTGCATCGGATTTGAGGGGAAAGCATCCAGAGTCCGCTTAGAAGGTTTTAGGTGGGAAGGCATAAGACCAGAGAAGGGGACATCCTTGAGCAGAACGCAAGTTAGAATGTTGTATAAGCGAATTAGGGCCGAGCTGTAAGGACGGGCGAAAATGTGTATAGCCTTAAAATTCTCTAGAATTGTGTTTGTAATTCCTCCAGTATTTGATGGAGCCAGGAGAGGATTTCAGCAGGAGAGACAATGAGACAATTTAGGAGAGATTACAGTGATTCCAGCAGCAGCATTAGAATAGTTGAAGGGGAGACAAGTGAGAGCAGGAAGGCCGGACAGTAAAAAGGTTGCAATATCGATATGGGCGAGATGAAGGGTCTGTTTCGTTTTAGCAGTAGAGCACCAGAGTTTTTTGCAATGTTACGAGGAAATATTACAGGTTTACTACACTGTGAATGTGAGAGGAGAGTGCGGGAGGAGAATGAGGGAGGAGTCCAATGTGACACCCAGGTAGCGTGCTTGTGATACTGGGTGTAGTGTAGATATTTCTGCTAACAGTAATGTACAGGGCCGTAGGGTCCATGCTTGGGAGGGAAGAATGAGTGAGCTCCATTTTTGACTTTGAAGTAGTTGGAGGGTCCATCCAGATATATAGCGGGAACCTTCAAGACAGGTCCTGTACCAAGCAGGTGTAGTCAGGGATTGAAAAGTAAATGGTGTGTAATCAGCATTGATCTGATATTTGAACCCAGAGAATGTGATCAGGTCACCAAGAGAGAGTGCGTAAAAAGAAAGAGAAGCAGTCCGAGGCAGACCCCTGGTGTACCCCCACACGAGAGATCAACAGAGGATGTGTTAGAAAATTAGACACTGAAAGTAACGACGTAAGAGGAATCCGACTAAATCCCTCTTTTTTTTTATACAATTTCAAGAGTAATGGATAATGTGAAGAAGAATGGTTGTCACATTATTAAAAGGCTGGCAGACAGGTTGAGTAATATGGCCTATCTCTGTCTTGGCAGCAATGGAGGTCATTAATCTTTTGGATGAGGGCGTTTTCGGTGGAGAGAGCAGTGTGTAAGCCAGATTGTAGAGGGTCTTACGGGAGACTAGGAGGTGAGAAAATGAGCAGCGAGAGATACAAACGCACTACTAATTATAACAACTTTATTTCAGTTATCTCTTTCTTCCCATGGGACGCCATGCTTCCCAATTACAGGATGTGGCGATGTGCAGCACACCGACTTTTTACAGGCCAGTCGCTGCCCTTGGAGATTACAATCTATGTTTTTGGTGCCTGGGACACCAGGAGATAAAGTGACTTGTCCAAGTCACAAGGAGCTGACTCTGGAATTTGAACCAGGCTTCCTGTGCTTCACTCACTGAGTCACTCCCTTCAAGCCCTTCGGCCCAGTTATTGTAGGGCAAAAGGGATAGTCAAATAAGGCAAGAAAAGTTCAGATACCTAAGTGAACTTAGACCGTATCATGGTCACTAAACCATGAACATAATATGCTGTTGTGGGTCGGCCATTGTGCCAACTGAATTAGTCCAATATTGTTACTGCTATGTATCAAAATGGTTCATTATAGCAGTTGCAAATTAAATTGATAGACCGGCAACAACAAAAAGCTGCAGCGCTGGGGGTCAATAAAGTAATTATTGAATAGTGCACAGTTCTA
>WSYH01014664.1:0-15241 GCA_036426205.1 Ascaphus truei
AAATGTACTGTAGAGGCTTGCTGCACTGTTTTTTACTGCCTGGTCGCACAATTGGAGTAGGAACTACGGCAATTGGCGTGGGAACTAGGTCAATTGGCGTGGGAACTTCTGTTTTAGGACACCTAGGAATAAAATTTATTTGGCCCCTAGATGTTAGGAACTCCCTCAATTGACCCCAACAGTGTCCCAGCAGTAATGGCGGCGAGAAAGGGTCACGCCGGCGAGGAGGGTCCTACCATTGAGCGCAATGGTGGAGAAAGCTTTGAACCGGCTAAGTCAGAAGGAGCAGAAACCTGGAACCCACAACTCCGGTTCGGTTCGAGCTAGAGGGCTCAGATTCGGTCACCATGTAGTCCTAGTTGCGGCAGGATTGCATGGCAAATTGCGACCCATTGCGACCCTCTCGTGGCAACAGAATGGAGTCAGGGTGATGTTAAATTTCAGGTTTCTGCCATTGACTTGCATGGCAGAAAAAAAGCCACTTTGGTAATGTGCTTTTAAACTGTCTTTTTGTATCTCCGGTTCCGGGGGTCTTGGAAGGCTGATATTTTGCCACTATGGCAAGGGTCCTCCCGCATGAGGACCAGGTAAATTTCAACCTGCTCAGACCCACAGAATGGGTTATTTTAAATTATATTCGCGCAATTGGCGTGGGAACTACTTAGGGCCGCGGTCAAGTTCACGGGCAAGGCGTGGGAACTTCTGTTCTAGGGCACCTAGGAATAAAATTCTTTTTACCCATAGATGTTAGGCACTGTATACCATTGTACAGTATACTGTGGAAGACAAATAATGAAACGCTACTGAATATGTAGAATAAATGCATAGTTTTATTTAATCAGGGTTTATTACACAGTATACTGTACGGCCGGAAAACATCAGCATACAGTATAATAAATATAATGATGCTTATTGTGGGTCACTGTATTGTTTTTATTGTGGGTACTGGGGGTGGGGGGGTATGTGGGTAGGCCTCTCTTGTGGGTACTGGGTGAGGGTGGTTAGGCCTCACAGAGGGGGGGTTAGTGTGGGAGGGTATGTAGGCATCCCGAGTGGTGGGTGAGGGTGGGTTAACCCCTTAATGACTGTAGCAGTTAATAACCGCTATGGTGATTAAGGGGTTAGGGGACATTACTTTGGATTTTAATTTTTGTGTCTGTTTTGCAGAAGCGGAGGGGCCATGGCCAGGATGGGAGGGGGTAACGGTTTGTGGGTAGGGGGTGAGGGTGGTTAGACCTCACAGTATGCACATCGGGTCCCCCCCCCCCCACACATTTATATACACTGCACTCACAGCAATACATATATAGGGATTGTTGATATATATATACAGTTGATATATATATATATATTTGTTTATCTTCATGTATTTATTTATTTATTTAGATTTATTTATTTATTGTGCTGCTGCTGTGTGTGAATTTTTTTTCTAGTGGGTAGTGGGTAGTGGGTAGTGGGTGGTGGGTGTGGTTATTTACACGGGATCCCCCTCCCCACATTTACATACAGTACACTGCACTCAGAAACACAGGCAGGGAGATTTAACCGACACATTAGGGGGAGGGGGGCTTACACAGATTAGTCAAAGCAGGGAATCTTAGCAGACACAATAGGGGGAGTTTTTTTTTTACATAGATTACAGTCAAGGCGGGTTAACCCCTTCATTGCCTTAGCAGCTATCAGCTATGGTAATGAAGCAGCATTTCTGTATTTTTAATAATATTGTGCAGGAGCAGGGGGTCCCCTGAGCATTAATTTCTGGCTCAGGGAACCCCCTGCTCACTGTATAATATTATTAAAAATACAGAAATGCTGCTTCATTACCATAGCACGTAGCCACAAAGGTAAAGAACGATTCTTTATTGATGTGTGTGTTTTATTCATACTGTAGATGTGCAGAGGGTCTCCGGAGCAGAAACGTTTTTGTTTTAGGTCCGGGGACCCCCTGCTCCCCGAGATACAGGCCCCTTTAGGGGGTGCCGGTATCCCTCTGCTTGGTTTACATGTAGAGTGATACCGGCACCTCATGAAAGGGGCTGTATCTCGGGGAGCAGGGGGTCCCCAGACCTGAAACAAACGCGGTCAGCTCCGGAGACCCCCTGCACATCTACACTATGAATAAAAAATGTATAAATGTATTCTATTCATGTATTTATTTATTGATTTTTAGATTTATTCATGTATGTTTATTCTGGGCGTCTGCTTTGGTGTGTGAGTTTTTTTTATTGTGGGTAGTGGGGGTGGGTGAAGGGGGTTTTAGCCCCAACGATGGTTGTTTAGAGCTTGCGGGGGTGTAGCGGGAGGGGTTAACCCCTTCATGACCGTAGCGGTATTAACTGCTACGGCCGTGAAGGGGTTAAGTGCACCCGCAACCCCCCCGCAAGTCCTAAACTCACACCAAGGGCCAAATACCCCCTTCACCCACCCCCGCTACCCACAATAAAGCGGGCACGGTGGGTAAACTCCTTCATTGCCTTAGCGGCTATCAGCTATGGTAATGAAGCAGCATTTCTGTATTTTTAATAATATTGTGCAGGAGCAGGGGGTCCCCTGAGCATTAATTTCTGGCTCAGGGAACCCCCTGCTCACTGTACAATATTATTAAAATACAAAAATGCTGCTTCGTTACCATAGCACATAGCTGCTAAGGTAAGGAACGAGTGTTTATTTATATATGTGTTTTATTTATACTGTACATGTGCAGAGGGTCTCGGAGACAAAAACGTTTTTGTTTTAAGTCCGGGGACCCCCTGCTCCCCGAGATACAGGCCCCTTTAGGGGGTGCCGGTATCCCTCTGCTTTGTTTACATGTTGCGGTCACGTGATCGGGACCTTTAAATGCAGAGGGATACTGGCACCTCATAAAGGGGGCTGTATCTCAGGGAGCAGGGGGTCCCCGGACCTGAAACCAACGCGGTTCAGCTCCGGAGACCCCCTGCACATCTAAACTATGAATAAAAATGTATTTTAATGTGTGATGTTTGCGCAGAAGAGAGCAGCGGTTCTCTCTCTGCTGCAAACACATCTCGCCCCGCCGGCCTACAGTATCATTGATGTGCATATACAGTACTGTATGTTAGGGGTTATAGGTGTTGTTGTTATACAGTATAGATTATATATATAATATATAATTAGATATTATATATTATATATATTTTATACAATATATCATATATATACTGCATTACAATTCTTGAATTTCTTACATCTGGGCGGACACGCGAAGCATTGCAGCCTAGTAAATCCTGAACCATTATCAATTAACACATCAACCACGCGTCAGCCGGGCATGCGCCTGGCTGGGAAGGCAAAAGGAGCCCGGCATGCTCCAGGTGAACAGCGTGGCATTCCAGGAACATGCCAGGTACAAGCCGGTGATTTGTAAGAGTAAAAGCTGCCGCAGCAGTATTGTTTTAATACTGTTTTGATGTGATGCGCATGCCTACAGTATACAGTACAGTACTGTACAGCATGCCTCATGGAACCTTGTTGAAACGCAACAATCTTGTGTTTACTACTGTACATTAATTAACCAACCGTTAATTACTGTACAGACACACTGTATTTTGTTATAAAATGAGACACAATGAAACTATTTAAAACAATCCACATTATTTTTATTGGAGTACAGTAAGTCAAAACATTCGCAGGTGTATGGTGTAAGTAAAAACATTTATTTATTAATACAATTTAAAACAATCTACATTATTTGTCAAAACATTCACAGGTGTATAGTGTAAGTGAAAACATTTATTTTTTAATACAATTTAAAGCAATCTACATTATTTTTATTGGAGTAAAGCAAGTCAAAATATTTACAGGTGTATGGTGTACTGTAAGTAAAAACATTTATTTATTAATAGAATTTAAAACAATCTACATTATTTTTATTGGAGTACAGTACAGTAAGTAAAAAATGAATCAACATTTGAACAGACAACCAATCACGCATCAAATTCGATCCCCACCAGTCTGTCCTTCCAGGGACGATGCCTTGTATGCCACAAAATGCCATTTATGGAGTCTCTCACGATTTTCATTAAATGATCTGTAATGAAATGATAGCGCTGCAATTCCTCCACCATAGTCTTTCCTAAATTTTCAGGAAGAGCCTTTTTGATGCAATTCCCTTCGTAGTTGACTTTGTGGGCCCACTGTAAGTATACCTCGTAACTCACGTGGTGCTTGAAAATGTACATGGCATGTTTCTGGGCTATACCACCACTTGCAAACCTATACTTTTCCCTGAGTGGCTGGGACAGGTCGCGCAAGATGATGTCGGGCACCGTCTCAATGCAAGCGTGTGTGGGTAGGATTCTGGGAGCAGGTGTGCTTCTGGGAGCGGGTGTGCTTGTGGCAGCGGGCGAGGGTAGGTGGTCTGAGAGGATGCTTTCCTCCTGTCTTAGTCGCCTTGTCTGTGTTGTCTCCTGGCGTGGTCTTTACGGTGTTGTCATGTCATCCTCGTCAACGGCATACATGAACACATATTCTTCTGATGGAGGGGGTGCGCTTGGTGATGGAAGGTTGAAGGTCCCATCCATCCCATCCATGCCACCCTCCTACTCCTGCGGCTGACATACAGGGGCAGGAACTCAAAGAAAATTATGTATCCCCGCTATGTCAGTCTCTATCTTCTCCATGCGCATATCCATCTTCTCCATCTGCCTATACATCTTCTCCCTCCGTTGATCCATATTTAGCATGGTCTCTAAAAGAAGATCTATCTCTACCAGCATACCAGAGTTCTCAGGGATATTGACACTTAACCCATTCAGCATGCGGTCTAATGAGCTGGATGTTGTGCATGGGGTGCTGTGGACAGCTGAGTGAATGGGTGCTGGAGCGTATGAGATAGGGGTTCCCTGGAGAGAAGCGGCAGCGTGGGGTGCAGGAGAAGGTGTCCTGGGGTTTCCCTGGAGAGAAGCGGCAGCGTAGTCGAGGAGTGAAGGAGAAGGTGAAATGCAGGTTCCCGGGAGAGCAGCGGCAGCGTCGTCGAGGAGTGAAGAAGAAGTTGAAATGTGGGTTCCCGGGTGAGCAGCAGCAGCGTCATCGAGGAGTGCAGGAGAAGGGGAAATGTGGGTTCCAGGGAGAGCAGCGGCAGCCTCGTCGAGGAGTGAAGGAGAAGGTGAAATGTGGGTTCGACGGGGTGGCTTCCATTTGTTTTGCTTTAATGATATATCAGCAAATTTCTTCTTGACATAATAAGGCCCAGGCTTCTTAGCCTTAGCTTTTGGAGTCGTCAGAAGATTTTCTTTATTAGCCTTGGCCTTTTGCTTTGGCTGTGGCTTGGAAATGGCTCCCGCCTTTCGCTTTTTCGGCACGGCAGGCATGGCAGAAGAGAGTGGTTCCTGCGTCCGTAGAATCGAGGTTGATCCATGGATGCAGATGGTATAAAGCACAATGCAGCAACAGGACAAGAGCAAGTTCAGATACAGATCAGAGTGTGGTGGGCTATGCAATTTGAGTCACCTTTTATACACTATGGGGGCTATGCACTAAGCTCCGTGCTTTTGTGTCCGGCTGAAAAATAAAAGAACGTTCGATAAAAAGTGAAGCCGGAGATGCGATTCACTAAGAGCTTGATCCCATTTTCTATCATACGTGCTCAAAACAGCCACAGCGTATGTGTTGGTTTTATTCCCTCAGCTAGCATTCTTAAACTTCACGTACCTGATAGAAAAAAAAGCCACTTGGAACATTTGCATGGAGATTTGCCATCTCCATGCAAGGCTGTTACAGGCGATCGTACACAAAGTAAATAGATTTTAATAATAGTGTAAATGAGCAGGGGGTCTCCGGAGCTGAACCGCATTGGTTTCAGGTCCGGGGACCCCCTACTTCAGGAGATACAGGCCCCGTTATGGGGTGCCGGTATCCCCTGCACTTTGAAAGCTTCCGCGTCCCATAACCGGGACATATACATTCTGCAGGGGATACCGGCACCCCATAACGGGGCCTGTATCTTCTGAAGTAGGTGGTCCCTGAGACTGAAACCAATGCTGTTCAGGTCCGAAGACCCCATGCTCATTGACAGTATTATAAAAGCAAACGTTACCATTTTTTACTAATTTGGTCATATCCACGCTATGGCAATTATGGTCCCCTGAGGTTCGTGTATGTCCCATTAGTTTCTTGGGGGTATCTTTGGGAGAGTCCATGGAAGGAGTGAATCCATTCAATATAATATCGTTGTAAATTACTGTGTGTGTGTGTCGTATATATCATTTTAAGGAAATGGTAGTGTATGGGTTAAATGCTGAAATGCTGAAGTCATGAATTTAGCCAAGCATATGACAACAATTATAATCACACTTTCGCGCCACTATTTTGGAGGGACACCCTATATAAAGCATCCATTCTGTTCAGTCACTGTGGGTGTTGTTGTGAGGAGAGATAGAGTGGACTTGGTGGTAGTAGGAGGAGAGAGTTGGTGATTTGTTGGTGATTATTGAGTGAGTTGTCTTGTGTTATTATATTTTGTTTCTCTACATTTTTGTATTGTTAGTGTGAAAGAACTTTGTTAGTGTGTCATTTTGGTTTATATTTGATTTTTGTGAGTGACTGAGTGAAATAGAGAGGATGAGTGGGAGTGGATGTGGGAGTGGATGTGGGAGTGGACTTGGGAGTGGACATGGGAGTGGACGTGGGAGTTGACATGGGAGTGGACGTGGGAGTGGTGCGGTGGCTGGTGGAGTGGTGGAGCGTGGGAGTGGAGGAGGTGCCAAGGGCGTCAATTAACTCGTCCACCCTTGGCATCGGATATGCGTCAAACTTGGATACCGCATTGACTTTTCTGAGGTCCACACAAAATCTTACCTTCCCATCGGTTTTAGGGACTATAACTAGTGGACTACACCACTAACTGCATGATTCCTCAATCACTCCTAAGTGTAACATTTCTAGTACCTCCTTCTCTACCAGGGCCCTACGACTTTCAAGCAACCTATAAGGACGGGAACGTATTTTAACACCAGGTGCTGTCTCAATCGCATGTGAGATTAAGTTAGTTTGCCCTGGTAAATCAGAAAAAACATCATGGAATTGTGTAATTATTGCTAACAAGTCCCCTTTTTGTTCAGAGGACAACTGTTTACCCATTGAGATTTTATCATCACCCACGATGTTCTCCCGTGGAGGTTGAGGACCCAAGTCCGTTTCCTCCTCCACCGGGTGGATGAATAGAGACTGCTGCAACTTACAGGATTTCAGCAAGTTCAAATGGTAAATTTGTTTACCCTTCCTGGACCCTGGTTGAGCGTTCTTGTAATCCACATCACCCGTGCGGCGGAGAATTTCGAATGGGCCCTGCCATTTGGCCACAAGTTTACTCTCACAACTGGGTAATAATAACATCACCTGGTATCCCGGGTGAAACACTCTCATGCAAGCATTCTGATTGTAATGTCTCTCCTAACTGTCCTGGGCTGATCTAAGATTCTCCCTAGAAAAATGGCCGACCACATCTAGACGCTTCCTAATGTCTAGTACATATTGCAGGGTATTCTTAGAAGGGGACTGCTGTTCCTCCCAGGACTCCTTTAGGAGGTCTAGGATACCCCGGAGTTGGCGGCCATACAGCAGTTAAAATGGAGAGAATCCCGTGGAGGCCTGGGGAACTTCCCGCACTGCAAACAGCAGAAAAGGGAGAAGTTCATCCCAGGCTCTCTTCTCTGAATCTACAAATTACCTCTGCTTCCCTTTAAGAGTTTGGTTAAATCTATCCACCAATCCGTCAGTCTGTGGATGGTAGACCGATGTCCGAACAGACTTGACTTCTAGTAATTTTAAGACATCCTGCATCAGTTTAGCCATAAAATTTGTACCTTGGTCTGTCAACAAACCTGAAGAAGTCCAACCCGTGAGAACAGCTCCAACAATTTGTTGGCTACTTGCTTCACCGTTGCTATTCTCAGGGGGAACGCCTCAGGATATCTTGTTGCATAGTCAACTATTACAAGAATAAACCTGTGTCCTTTCGCAGAAGGTTCTAGAGGTCCTACCAAGTCTACCCCAATCCTCTCAAAGGGAACTGACACCAATCGGTAACAGTTCCTGGAAGACCAGAGTTTTCCCAGAGCCCAAATCTATAGGGGCCTGGATGTTTTTTCTCCCAACCTGGGCTGGAAGTAGCCAGGGCTTATCATTTTCTCCAGTGAAGGCCGAGGTGACGGTCCTGCAGAAGGAACAATCCATCAGTGGACAGTTCACCTGCCGGTGGCCTTATTCTCCGCAGGCGGAACATGGAGAGTATTCCCTCGCAGGAGGGGGCCATGGAAAGCGCTCCGCTGGACCGGATACTGGATACCAGGCATCTGGTGGGTCTTGTGTGCGAGGTCCTCAGAAGTTCCTCTCATTTTGCGATGAGCCGACATCAGGAAGGAGATGAGGGTCTCGGCGGGGACCAGCATTTGGACTCCGTCCTTGCTGGAACGACTGCTCCTTCCGTTGGACTTGGCGGTTGCGCGTGGGCAGGCCGTAGATTCCCCATTGATCTGACCTCCCTCTTTGGGCGTCTGGAGGTGCCGGTGGAGTCGGATCCATCGGGTCCAGGACACTCGCCTGCTCCTCAGCCCCAAGGAAGTTCTCTTCAAATCGGACCGCCAAAGCTAGGATTTCAGCAGCGTGGCGTTTTACCCACGAGCGTGTGGAAGGGGGAATTATTTGTAGAAATTGTTCCAAAACCACCTGCTCAAGAATTGCCTCCTTAGTGCACTCCTCGGGTTGTATCCAGCACATACACAAGTCTAATAACCACTGAGCGAAGACCCGGGGTCTCACCTTAGCGCTGTACTTCATGTTCCGGAACTGCTGCCGGTAGGTCTCTGGGTTCAGACCTAAGCGATCCAGTATGGCGGCTTTCACTTGTCGGTAGTGCATTGCCTGATCTGCAGGGAGGCCCTGATATGAGGCCTGGGCTTCTCCTATGAGGAGCGGGGCCAAAGCAGTTGCCCAGCGATCTGCATCTCAGCCCTGAGCTTCGGCAACCCTTTCAAATATCAGTAAAAAAGCCTCTGGATCCTCGTTCGAAACCATTTTCCTCAGGAGTACCGGGGGTTTGTTTGCAAGTTCTGGACTGGCAGACCTCTGGAATTGGGTCAGCAGCTTGGCCATCCGCTCATCCTGTGCGGTCTGCTGCTGGTTTAGGAGCTGGGTTTGCTGCTGCAATAGTAGTTGGGCCTGCTCCTGCATTAACTGTCCCTGCTGTCTGGTCTGCTCGCACAGAAACTCTTTAAAAAAATCTTCCTTTTTTCTCATTCTTGTTTGTGTGTGTGGCCCTTTTACTGCAGAAGCCTTTCAAAATCCCAGCACTTCTGACACCATATGTTGCAGGATACATGCAATTACACACACGGGGTCTCTTGACAAGGCTTATTTATTCAGCCTTAAAAACATATAGCACACAAAACAAAATAGCTTCTCTTCAGCAGACAAAACAAAATAGCTTATCTTAAGCGTGGCAAACAAAGCAGTTTCTCTTTAGCATGGCAAACAAAGCAGTTTCTCTTCAGCTTGGCAAACAAAGCAGTTTCTCTTCAGCATGCAGGACACAACAGTTCATAAACCATGTACTTTGCAAATAGACCTTATATCAGTAATCTCGTCAGTATCTCACTTCTGTCTCCTGACCAGCTAGGCTGCATGTGTGTACATCCTGGGTTTTTTAACACACCTTGATTAGGCAGCTGGGATCTAACTAATTGTCATGAGCTTCCCAGCTGAAGTTAACCTCATCAATGCTGCACTGCAGACTAAACATATGTCTGCCAGGCATATAGCTTGTGGCTTTTATTTACCCTGTCACAGGGTGTAAGGAATCCGCTCCTCGGTTTACTGTTTGCCTTACCTTGCAGACAGTGCAGTCCTGGAACACTTCCCCTGATATTTACTGCAGCCTGGATTCACTCACCAAAGCAATACTGCCACACGCCCCTTCTGCCATTGGTTCTCTGACCTTTAAGTACTGCTTTCCCACAATGCTCCCTGCCGTGCATAGTCTTTGCTGGATGTCTCTGTGTTCTGCCATAAGCCTTGTCTTGTCTGTCTCCTTGGTTCCTGAGACTGGCTGCTAGTGTCACGCAGCGGTCTGTTCCTGTGCTGAAGCGGAGTACTCTCCTTGTTGTCTTCAGCTCCCTGGTTCCTGTGACCGGCTGCTAGTCTCATGCCTATGCGGTCTGTCAGTTCCTGTTTTCCTGTGCTGAAGCTGAGTCTCTCCTTGTTTACTTCAGCTCCCTTGTTTCCTGTTACCGGCTGCTATATTCACCATTCGGTCTTTCCTGTCCCTGTGCTGAAGGCGGAGGTTTCCCCTGTGTTTCTTTCAGCTTTCCTGTTCCTGGGGCCTGCTGCTCTTTCCCTATTACAGAGGCCGTTTCCTGGTTCTGCGCTGAAAACGCGAGTTTCCCGTAGCCCCACTCTATAGTCGGACCACCACATACACATTGGCTGGCGAAGCACATTTCCAGTGCAGCTAGCCCGGTGTGCTTACTTCTGGTCTTTCTACCAACCGTCCTGAGACCAGTACCAACTCAGTTCACGCCAAACAACGGCAGACCCTCCCACGTCCCCTCCTGCTCCAAGATTAGCGAGGGCTCTCTCCTTACTACCTGTTACCGACGTCCCTGCTTGACAAACGTACTCCTGAATGTCTTCAGTCCATGACCCTGGCCGTAGTCCACCGACGATGCTGGTACCTTTCTCTACTTCTCGATCCTTACGTACACTCATGAAACTCCAGTTGCCGGATAGCCTGGCGCATCTAAGGTCTGTGCTTTTACCAAAACCCCACCTCAGCCTCGCGGTCCCGACCCAGTTTGTGGTGGAGCACACCGTGGACACAGGGACATTTAAACATAGACTGAATGGGAAGCTGGCACTGGCGGACGCATTGCATGTGGGACAGGAGGCGTACCAACCAGTTCATCACTGAATTTACAAACATTCCCGTTAGACGAGAAAAAGATGATTCAATCATGACCCATGCCTTTTTATTGGAATCTGGAGGGAACAGATACTTCGGCCATCTCTCTCACATTCACACCAGTCTGAGTCGTATGCTTTAAAGCACATATTTAGGGTCGTGCACTAAGCTCAATGTGCTAATGGCTTTGCGTTCTGATTTGTCCTAAAAGCAGGTCGTAAAAAGTGAAGCCGGGGTTTCAGGACCTGAACTGCATTGGTTCAGGTTCCCGGGACCCTCTACTTCATGAGAGATATCGGCCCCGTTATGGGGTGCCGGTACCCTGCACATTTAAAGCTCCGCTCTGTTGACCGGGTCATTTAATTCTGCAGGATACCGGCACCCCATAAAGGGGCCATACCTCATGAAGTAGGGGGTCCCCCTGAGCTGAAACCATGCACAGGAGACCCCCTGCCACTATACACCTAGTATTAAACACACATAAACATAACAATAATCATTACCTTGCGGATGCCTGCTATGGTAATGAGCTGCAGTTAATGTAAATTTAATAATAGTGTGCAGGGCAGTGGGTCCCCTGAGCTAACCGCTTGATTTCTGTCACTTCTGATTGAGCCCCCTGATGCCTAGTTCACGGCCCAGTTTGGGGCCAGATCGGGTGCCTAGTGCCTGCCGCCATCTTTAAAGCGCCAAGACAGCGCCGTGGACCCGTCTATAAAGATGGCGGCCACAACTGGCTCCGATGCCCCTAAACCGTGGCCTTGATAACTTGGGAAGCATGGGGTCTCTGAGCAGCAAAATCAATGGTGTCAGCTCATGGGAACCCCTGCTCCCGCACACTACTATACATTCTTACTTAATGCAACTTCATTTACTTTAGTGGCCATCCGCTAAGGGCAATGAAGGGGGTTAGGTCAAAAAAAAAAAATACAATAGATTTTATTGGTGTGACAATTTGCCCCACTAAACATAGCAATATAACAACACTAATCCCCCCGCCCCCTACCCCACATCATAGCAGTAAACTGTAATGTCAAAAAATCTATATCACCCCACTATGGATAATAATGCACATTAAATCCCATTTTCAACATTAATTACAATAAATAGCCAAGATATATATACACTTACCTTTTACAGCCACACGATGAAGGATCGTCTTCATCCCATCTTCATCTCCACCTGCCACCCATGCACCCCTCCGATGCTGCAAACACACACAAGAATAAAAACATCACAATTGTAATGTCCCCTACCCCCTTAAATCACCATAACGCGACGTGATTATTAACAACAATATCAAGTCCATTATAGGTTAACCCCCCTCCACCCACCACTCTGGAGGACCTATCATACCCTCCCTCACCTAACGATCCCCCCGACCTACCACCGTAGGACCTGAACCAAGCCCTCACCCCCTCTCTACCCATCCGGTAGACCTACCCAACATACCTTGGGTCCAAAACCCCCTCCCACCCCCCCCCACAATAAAACAATACCAGCCCCACAATAACACATCATTTATTATTAAATACATAAACCCACCCCCTGTGTGCCCCCCATAATATATGCGGTTTCTTCGTTTTTACATCCAGGGTCATACCCCATGCCCCACGTGAGTCCCTTGGGTTTCCTGTGACCGGCTGCTATATTCACGCAGCGGTCTGTTCCTGTCGCCTGTGCTGAAGCGGAGTTTTCCCCTGTGTTTCTTCAGCTTCCTGGTTCCTGGGGCCTGCTGCTCTTTCCCTATTACAGAGGCCGTGTCCTGGTTCCTGCGCTGAAACGGAGGATTTCCCAGCCCACTCAGGACTCTTGCGCTGAAGCACTGGTTTACCAGTGCAGCTAGGCGGTGTGCTACTCTGGTCTGTCTACCACCTCCTGAGACCAGTACCATGGGCCATGGTCGCCAAACACGCAGAAGCCACTCCCGCGCTCCTAAGCTGAAGCGGGGCTCTCCTGACTACCTGTTACCGAACTCCTGCTTGAACAACGTTTACCCTGATGTCTTCAGTCCTGACCCTGGCGTGTCCACCGACGATGCTGTCTTCTCCTATCCTGATCCTGCTACGTACGACTATGAACTGCGCAGTCCGGATCAGCCTGCGCAGTCTAAGGTCTGTGCTTTTACAACCCCACCTCAGCCTCGCGGTCCGACCCAGGTTTGTGGTGAGCACAGCCGTGACACAGGGACATTAAACATAGACTGAAGAGGAAGATGGCACTGGCCGGACGCATTGCATGTGGGACAGGAGGCGGACCACCAGCATCACTGAATTTACACTCGTACGAGAAAAAGATGTATTCAATCATGACTCCATGCCTTTTTATTGGAATTGGAGGGAACAGAGACATTGGGCCATCTCTCTCACATTCGACACCAGGTGAGTCGTATGCTATTAAAGCAATATTTAGGGGTCTATGCACTAAGCTCAATGGCTCAATGGCTTTGCGTTCTGATTTTCCTAAAAAGCAGGTTCGTAAAAAGTGAAGCCGGGGTTTCAGGACCTGAACTGCATTGGTTTCAGGTCCGAGGACCCTCTACTTCAGGAGATATAGGCCCCGTTATGGGGTGCCGGTATCCCCTGCACTTTAAAGCTCCCGCGTCATGTGACCGGGTCATTTAAATTCTGCAGGGATACCGGCACCCCATAAAGGGGCCAGTATCTCATGAAGTAGGGGGTCCCCGAGGCTGAAACCAATGCACAGGAGACCCCCTGCACATATACACTAGTATTAAAACACACATAACAATAAACAATAATTCATTACCTTAGCGGATAGCCGCTATGGTAATGAAGCTGCATTAATGTGCGCCCTCCGCTGCTGCAAAACAGACACAAGAATGAAAACATCCAATGTAATGTCCCCTAACCCCTTAATCACCATAGCGGTTATTAACCAATACAGTCATTAATAGGTTAACCCACCCTCACCCACCACTCGGGAGGCCTACATACCCTCCCTCACTAACCCCCCACCCCGTGAGGCTGAACCACCCTCACCCTCTACCCAGCCGGGAGACCTACCCACATACCCTTGGGGCCAATACCCCCTCCCACCACCCCCACAATAAAAACAATACACAGCCCCACAATAAACATCATTATATTTATTAAATACATAACCCACCCCCTGTGGCCCCCCATAAATATATGATTTATTCTTTTACATACAGGGTTCATACCCCAGGCCCACGTGAGTCCCCGGTGGGCCTGACGGGTCACCTCACAGACCTACAGGTTACCAGAAACGTGTTTCACACAGGTTCTGGAGGCCTGTTGGTGGGTCCCGCCAGGCGCCATGGCCCACCAGGTGGTCTCCGCGTGTCACTGTGGGCCACAATTGGGTCCCCACGGTAGGCCCGCAGATGTCTGGGGGCCCTGGGTCAGACCCACAGGTGTCTGAGGGGCCTCGGGTGGTTCCCACGGGTGTCTGGTGACCCACGGGGGTCCCTACGGTCCGCAGTGCCCTCACAGATGTGTGGCCACCAGTTGTTCCCCTCAGGTGTCCCCCGTGGACAACGCAGCCTGGTACCCGTGAGAAGCCCGAGGAGACCTCAGGTGGTCTCCAGAGGTCTCTCGCAGACCAAAGGAACCAACCCTATATGTAAAAAAAATAAACCGGACCTATACATGTATAGGAGGAGGATGTATCGCTGTTGATCTCCTCTTCTCCCTCTACCACTTGCCCTCTTGACCCCATTCCCTCCCATCTCCTAAAACCTCTAGCTCCTACTAATGACGTGATTTAAAGGCAATGACGCCAGCCAATCAGAATGGCTGTGTTTCAATTGCCTTTAATATGATGTCATCAAAAGAAAGATGGCCGGTGAAACATGGTACGGTAGCCAATCAGAGCGTGGGAACTCCATCCCAACTCTTAGTTGCTCATGTAGACCATGTGACAGAGGCTTTACTTCAGAGGCTTTTTGATTGTAAAATTTAGTTGGTTATTATATAGTGATTGCTGAGGACACGGATTCAGATGAGTCAGCAACACAACAGCAACAACGTATCATAAGTGATGATGAGATGTCAGTCGATCCCCCACATATTCCTGTCCCAGATGCCGAAGATTCCGGACCTGATTTTATGGCATTACAGGATACACAAAATCCAGAAAGTGATGACAATGGTGAGATCCAAGCGGGCCAGGGAGACCAGTTCTGTGCGGAAGCATTGTCGAATTTAACCAGCCTAGAGGCATTGTTTTTCACCAAGCAACAAGATCTTGCTGACAGACAGGCTAAAACAAATCAAAACATATATAAGTAAATGAAAAACATGACACTCCTTATGACTAAACAACAGGAGACACTGGACAACA
>WSYH01014665.1:0-10208 GCA_036426205.1 Ascaphus truei
ACCGGGGCCTGTAACTCGGGAAGCAGGGGGTCTCTAAGGCCGAAATCAATGCGGTTCAGCTCAGGGGACCCCTTGCTCCCGCATACTATTATTAAAATGTACATTAATGCAGCTTCATTACCATAGCGGATAGCCGCTACGGTAATGAATTATTATTTATTGTTATGTGTGTTTTAATACTAGTGTAGATGTGCAGGGGGTCTCCTGAGCTGAACCGCATTGGTTTATGCCTCAGTGACCCCCCTACTTCAGGAGATATAGGCCCCTTTATGGGGTGCCGGTATCCATGGCAGAATTTAAATGTCCCGGTCACGTGACGCGGGGGCTTTAAAGTACAGGGGATACCGCACCCCATAATGGGTCCTGGGGTCCTTGGACCTGAAACCAATGCGGTTCAGGTCCTGAGACCCCCTGCTCTTGTATACTATAATTAAAATCTATTTATTTCGTGTACGATCGCCTGTAACAGCCTTGCATGGAGATACAGAATCTCCATGCAAATGTTACATGCGGCTTTTTTTTCTATCAGCTAGCGTCCGTGAAGGTTAAGAACGCTAGCAGGGGGAAAAAAAACAACACATACGCTGTGGCTGTTCTGAGCTACTTTGAGCAGGTACGTTAAAAAATGGGCTCAAGGCCTTAGTGAATCGCATCCCCGGCCTCACTTTTTAACGAACCTGCTTTTTTGGAAAATCAGAACGCAAAGCCATTGAGCTTAGTGCATAGCCCCCTATCTGTCTATTACAAAACTATCATTTGGTTAGCCTGGTATTTCAGTGTGCAATTATCCTGCCTACTGGTATATAGGGTTCTTTGTAGCAGTTGCTGCAACCAGTTGTTTGATACTTTGTATCTATATGCCCACTGATACAGTAGTCCAAAATAGATGGTAATACCACATGTCAGAGGCGGGAATTCGTGTGCTCTAGAATGTTAGTGAAATATACACAAAATAATCTGTGAAGCTATCATTTTCACTCATTTTTTAACAATTTGTGTTTACAGTTTTATACTACCTTCCATTTGTCTTGTGGCACAAACATTTATCCACCCCAGTTAACAAAACGTACAATAAATCATACATTCATTTGGAGTTTAGCAGTTTTCTCACATACTTACTTTTGCAACACGCTTTTCCAGTAATTGCCATAAAAGATGTGCTTACTTTCAGTAGAAAATAATCCTTTTTAAACAAAGTGAATAATAATGTGTGACTAGCAAAATAAGATTACTTGTAGTGTATGTGTATGATGAAATGAGAGGCTGCCCTGTGCTCTGGAGTGGGTTCAAAAGAGCACTGCAAAGGACACTAAGACTGGGGGGAGCGTTATAAAATTCAATGTAGACACCACAATGTGTCTAATGGAGAGAACAGTTCCCACGGAAGGAATGCGGCAAGGGGTAAATGGGGGTAAGGGATATCGTTTTACCCCTCCATGTAAACCCCGCATCAATGTCCCTTTACCTCCGTTGGGGATAGTTCAGTTGGAAGAGCTGATTTATAGGGCTGTGAGAGTAAGGAAATGCCATCTCACCTCACTGCATAAGCCCTGTGTCAGCCTCCTTCTCCCGTCCTCCTCGATTACACTGAACTGCACATCCATAGTAGAAACGCCTCTCCCCCCCCTGGGGTGTCGCAGAAGGCAAAATGTAAACAGTAGCAATGGAAGTAGCTCCGAGGCACTCATACACAGACGAGATGGTCCCCCAGTGAGATAAACAACTGGGGTCCCTGAGATAGTGACAAATGATACGCTTTATTTGAACATACAAAAAGTGGTGAACAAACTAGTCCTCCCACGCGTTTCACGCAAAATATGCACATTCAAGGAATAATGGACTAGGGGGGAATAAGCACTCATATAGGTACTGAGTAATTACAAAATTGCAAACAGATTTGTCTAATTGCAAAAACAGTGCTAAACACTTACAAACGTTAAAACAATGTTAAAAGAAAGAAAATTATGTATAGCGCAGAAATTGTTCTTGTTAGGTTATTATACATTGTCTCATTTATTGTATCTCTTAGGTTCCCTATATTAGTGCTCAATGACACAAATTATCATTGTATGATTTAACTTAGATCCGGATTCCTTTTGTTTCACCTTTTGGAAGCTATTTAGCGATATAATGGTGACACTTATAGTGAGGTTCTCTTTATCTTAGGTTTAATTACCTTGCTATGGTTATGATGGCTTGTATGCCTCAAAGTATACATCTTTTTCTTAAACAAATTTGACATATTGAGACTATATTTAGGGTCACCATTATTACATACACGTTGTGCAATAAGTTGCCTCTAAGTGTGATTATCTGCACAGTTGATTCCATTTCTGGACAGTTTGAATGAAGTTTATTTCCATATTCCTATTTTTCCTAAAGTTTATTCATGAATCCTGTTTGGTTGGTGTTTCAACTTTATAAACACTGTATATTTGCAGTTCTTCTTTTGAATCACAAGCCTGTGTATTGTCTAATCATGATTTATTATATGACTTCGTAAGTATTATCAGGTGGTTTTACTTTTAGTTGCATGCAAGTTGATTTGACTCTGAATCTTTATCTAATGTTAGATTTCATCATTAGAATCATGATATAGGATCAATGTATCATTTCATTGTCAATACACAGTATTTTTATGTTTGCATGCAATTTTGCCTATTGATCTCCGCTTATATGTGTTTTCATTTCTTTTAACATTGTTTTAACGTTTAACACTGTTTTTGCAATTAGACAAATCTGTTTGCAATTTTGTAATTACTCAGCACCTATATGAGTGCTTATTCCCTCCTAGTCCATTACTCCTTGTGAAAGCGCATATTTTGCGAGAAAAGTGTGGCAGGACTAGTTTGTTCACCACTTTTTGTATGTTCAAATAAAGCCTATCATTTGTCCCTATCTCTGTGACCCCAGTTTTTCATCTCACTGGGGGACCATCCGGACTGTGTGTGAGTGCCTCGGAGCTACTTCCAATGCTAGTGTATATGTATATATGTATGTATATATATTGTATAGCACCACGTATACAGCTGAACCCTGTTATAACATGGTGCTCGGGGTCCACATAATGAGACTGTGTTATAACAGGGATCGCGATATGGCTGCCGCGCGAGGACTTATCCGACCATTTCACTTAAAAAAATGGAGATGTTTTTAAATCGGGCGCCACGCTCAGATCGCGTTATAAGCTGATCCGCGTTGTAGCGGATCGCGTTATAACGGGGTTGAGCTGTATATATATATATATATATATATATATATATATATATATTTTTTTTTTTTTTTAATGATTTGTGAAAGGTATGTTTTCTACCACTACCCTCCAACTTGTGTCATCTCGCTGGTACCTCTTGTACTTGTTTTTTTTTAAATATTAATTTAATTAAAAATACCTTGTGTAGAGATGTGCAAAATATTCTCAGCGTTTTATAAACAATTAGAAATTGATCCCTGGTTAAATAGTTACATAGTAGATGAGGTTGAAAAAAGATATATGTCCATCAAGTTCAAACCATGTTAAATTTAGACAACAGATACTTTAGCCTATATTTGTATTTACAGTATTTTCATCCAGAGGAAGGAAAACAACACAATGAAACATTACCCAACGAATTCCTTCTAGGCTGGAATAATGGCAATCAGATTTATTCCTGGATCAACATCATCCTTCCTATGTTTACTTATTTGGTATATTCCTATATACCTTTCCTTTCCTTTCTAAAAAGATGTCCAACCTGTTTTTTATTTGAAGATCTCTCCATGGGTAATGAATTCCACATTTTAACTGCCCTTGCTGTAAAGAACCCTTTACTTTGTTGCTGGTGAAATCGACTTCCCTACACACTTTAAGGGAATACCCTTTGTCGTTTGAGCTACCCATGGGACAAATAGTATTTTTTAAATTCTGTAATTGACCCTGAATACATTTGTATATAGTTAGCATAGCCCCTCTTGGTTTTGCAAGCATTATTTTGTTTCACCAAAATGAGTGTCATTTTTAGAGTACCAAATGAGGTTTATAAAGCCCTTTCTCTCTCAAATTTACTATTTTTTTTAGCCCTGTAACGGTTGGTGAAATATCTTGCAAAACGCCATTTTTTTTTATCTGCTACATATTTTGTGAACACAGCTGGAACAGTTACGCACATCTCTACTCATGTGGATTTAGAATTCATGCTAATTGCAATTTGCAATCAAGTACTGCAAAACAAAATGAAAACCACCCAGTCTTCAAAGTAAAATACAGGCAGAAATGTAATGTGACAGATATTCACAATTAATACAAGAGCTATAAACTGCAGTTTTACAAGACATACCCTTTGGGTGGTTGACAGTCATTAACATTTTATTGGATTTCTGGGCAATCTGTGCCAAATTCTAAGAGAAAAATTAAATCAAAGAGGAAAAATGGTCATAAGGAATCCTTAGTTTGTATTGTGGATGACATACTGTACTGTAGGTAGTAACAGCAGTTTTTTTTTTTAGCACTGAAGGTGCTGTTGAAATAATAATGTTGGAATGGACATATTATTGAAATGGACTGGAGGGGGTCTCTGGAGAGTGGAATTCATTTTGTTTTACAGGCATCCATCATGTCTTTTGTATGTCCTTTTCTCTGTTATACAGTATGTCAGAATGCGTGTAGTTGCAAGAATAAACATTGCTCTGGGGGGGAGGGACTATGCCTTGTTGATCAAACACTCAAGTGTTGTTGTCAGCTAAAGAACCAGTTTAGGTTAGAGGAATTGATCTTTGGAGCCAGTCTGGGATAAATAAGATGACCAGTAATTTGATTGGTTTAAAAGAGGATTATCCTTGGACTATTACATGGACAGGGAATGCTTCTGTGATGTCATTATATTCTGCCTAGTAACTGTCACGGTTGTGCTCGCCACAAACCAGGGTCGGACCGCATGGCTGAGGTGGGGTTGTATTAGCACCGACCTTAGACCGCGCAGGCTGATCCGGATTGCGCAGTTCGTAGTCGTACATAGCAGATTCAGGACTGGAGAGAGCAGCGTAGTCAGTGGACGAGCCAGGATCAGGATAGGAGACATCATGTTAAACGTAGTCCAAGCAGGGAGTCGGCAACAGGAGATCAAGCAGGTCTTCCTGCTTCAGCGAAATTGCTGCAGGTCGGGAACGGGGTTTGCCCAAGTGGTGTCCACGGCCCATGGCGCTGGTCTCAGGAATGAAAAGGCTGACCGGAGTGGGCACACCGCCAGGCAGCACTGGTAAACCAATGCTTCAGCGCAGGAGTCCAGAACGAGCCTGTGCGGGGAGAGAGAGCTACAGAACTCAAGACTCAGCGACAGGCCTCTGCTATGGGAAGGGCAGCAGGCCTCAGGAAACAGGGAGCTGATGTTACGCTGGAGATCCACCGCTTCAGCACAGGAACCAGGACACGGCCTCAGCAATGGAGAGAGAGCAGCAGGCCCCAGAAACCAGAGACAGGCCTCTGCTATGGGAAGGGCAGCAGGCCTCGGGAAACAGGAAGCTGAAGTTACACTGGAGATCCACCACTTCAGCACAGGAATCAGAACACGGCCTCTGCAATGGAGAGAGAGCAGCAGGCCCCAGGAACCAGAGACAGGCCTCTGCTATGGGAAGGGCAGCAGGCCTCAGGAAACAGGAAGCTGAAGTTACACTGGAGATCCAAAGCTTCAGCACAGGAACCAGGAACTTGAACTAGGACAATAACAGAGTTAGTAACAAGAGAGAATCAAGCCAGGGGCTTGTGGCAGAACACTTAGTAACATCTAAGAAGGATTATGCTCAGCAGAGAAGCATTGTGGGAAAGCTGTATTTAAAGATCAGCAAACCTACTGCTGCGGCTCATCTGAGTCTAACACATCGCCGTTTTCTCCCTGGATTTTTCCTGGAATGCGACGCACTTCACCTGGAGCATGCCACATTCATTTTGCGTTCTCAGCCACGGGTCATGCGCGGTTGACGCACGGTTGATGCGTTTATTGAGAATGGTTTGGATTTAATAGGTTGCAATTCTTCGCGTGTTTGCCAGATGGCAGATATTCATGAATTGTAATGCGCATGCGCTTCAGTAATGTGTCGACTTGCAGGTGTTTCGTTTAAAAAAGATACCACAGTGTGCTATTGTAACTTGGCCTTGAGACTGAAGGAAGAGGTTGCAAAAATGTATCAATTTAGGCTTTTCATATTAAAGAAAGACAAAGACCAGTTTCGGTTACAGTATTCTCCAGAGACCCGCCGCCCGCCATGAGTGTTCAAGTGCAGCCCGTTTTCCAAAAACCCAACAGAAGTTATGCGTATTTGATATGGGCCGCGATTAATGCAACAGATGATAAAATGGCAACAGTTGTTCAAATGTATCAGTATTTTATCGAAAACTATGACTTTTACAAATTTTTGCCAGCTCCTCATACGTGGAAGCGTGCAATAAGGAAAAGGCTATGTAGCGATCCCTGTTTTTATCATATTGAGCCACAATTTGTTGGAGGGTATTGGTGTGTATCACCGGCTTTTTCCTGTATCTATGATCATGCAGACGGCAAAAGGCGAAGGGTCGTGTTAAAACCAACTAAGAAACGACAGTCGCTGCCAAGCAATGCACCAGCACCGGCTTCCAATAACGGTCCCACCGTCAGTGACAACCCTGAGCCTGAGCCGGATTTCGCGGGCAGTTTCGATCAAGCTTGCATGTACCTAAGCAATTTCCAGCTTCATCAGCTGACTACAGGTGGACTAGTCCCGCTGCAAACTATCAACGTGGATGATCAAGAACACTGGACTTGCAGTGGACCGGCGCCAGTTGAATGGGAAATTCTATGGTGAGTATTGTTGCTGTATTATTTTCTGGTTTTTTTTTATTTTGACAATACAGTATCAATATCGGTGCGATTCAAAAGTCAAGCGATTCTCCTGTAAGCAATATCATTGGCTGAGCGGCTTCTACAGTACTGTACTGCAGATACTGAACAATTGGTGGAACGCTAGGCGCATGCGCATTGGAACCTTCTTGAAACGCATATGCGTGTCATTACATCGACGGTAGGCGCATGCGCATGTGAACAGGAGACGCCCCCCGAGAAAATTATTGGTGGGACTGGCTGGGAACTTCTTTAGACCATTACAGTAAAACTTTTCTTTTTGTTTTTCCTCAGAAAAGAAAGCGGCTAATGGAGGGATTTCGATGGATAATATCGCTTTGTGTAACAATGCCTGCACATTGCTGAATCGGATTTAAAAACCCACGTACCGGAGTCTACAGTTTAGTTTCCATTGTTATTGATTAGGATAGAATACTGTACCTGAAACAGTATGCTGGTGTTTTCCGGCCGTACAGTATACAATACTTTTTTATAAACAGTATACTGTGTAATAAACCCGAAAAAATAAAAACTATGCATTTATTCTACATGTATTACAGTACTGTCCATACTGTACAGTATGTGTCTTCTATACAGTACCAGTACATACAGTACAGTACTGTATGTGTCTTCTATTTTTTTTAATACTCTTGTACTGAGCATGCCTACAGTATACAGTGCAGTATGCCTGGACAGTAGTGTACATTCTAGAAACACTGTATTTTGTTACAGTAGCAAAGGAGCCAATGGAACAATGTAAAACAAATCAAAATGTTCTTTTATTGGTGGAGTAAGTACAAAAACATTTATTTACAAATACTGTACAATGTAGAAACATTTTAAGTGCATAGCAATTCAAAACATCAACAGGTGTATGGTTTACTGCTACAGTAGTGAAAAGATTTATGTATAGAAAGTAAAAACATTTACAGTCAGTCAGTATGGTTTACAGTCACATGGTTTAAAAACAAATTCTTTATTCATAAAATATACAAAACGCAATATCTCCTTTATTAAAGTCAAAACATATACAGTGGGATGGTGGGCAAAACAGTCTGCACCAGTACAGTCCTCGAGGGCAGCAGACAGGCCCGGTTTTCAGGACAACCTTGAAAACCATGCCTGTTTGCGGCCCTCAGGGACTGGAATTGTGCAGGTCCTGTGTGTGTCTACAGCAAGTTAAAACATTTCTGTATAAATACAAGTTAAAAAACACACAACAACATCTCCTTTATTTAAGTACAGCAGGTCAAAACATGTACAATACAGTTCAGCACAACAGTATGGTCTTACCTGTGATTAAAAAAAATCTTTATTCATAAAATACAGTATACAAAACGCAACATCTCCTTTATTAAAGAAACATACAGTATACAGTACAGTGGGATGGTGTGCAAAACAGTCAGTCAGGCCTGCACCACTACAGTCCTTGAGGGCAGCAGACAGGCCCGGTTTTCAGGACAACCTTGAAAACCGTGCCTGTTTGCGGCCCTCAGGGACTGGAATTGTGCAAGTCCTGTGTGTGTGTGTGTGTGTGTACAGCAAGTTAAAACAGTAAGTTAAATACAGTACAGCAGATCAAAACATCTCCTTTATTTAAGTTCAGCAGGTCAAAACATGTACAGCACAGTTCAGCACAACAGTATGGTCTTACAGTTCCCGTGATTAAACCATAAAGTCCACCACATTGTCCGTCCATGGCCGATTCCTTGCATGGCGCAAAATGCCATTAATGCAGTCTCGAACGCCTTTCATTACAGGATCTGTAATTGGATAAAAGCGCCGCATTTCATCCAGAATGTTCTTTGTGCAGGTCCTTGTGCATCGCCTTTTTTACGCGATTTCCATAGTAGTTCACTCTGATGGCCCAGTCGCAGTACAACGAGTAGGGAACATGGTGCTTAAAAAGTAACAAGGCATACTTGTGGGGTGCACCAGCAATCATCACCCTATACTTCTCCCTGAGCGCCGGTGGCAGATCGCACAGGGTGATGTCGGGCATCGTATCGATGCAAGCGAATGTAGGTCTTCTGCGAGCGGGTGTGCTTGAGGCGACGGGCGATGGTAGGTTGTCTGGGAGGAAGCTTTCCTCCGGTCTTGGTCGCCGTGTTGTCTCCTGGCGTAGTCTTGACGGGGTTGTCATGTCCTCCTCAACGGCATACATGTACACTGCATCTTCTGGTGGAGGGGGGGCGCTTGGTGATGGAAGGGGGTCGATGCTCCCACTCATCACATCCATGTCACCCCCCTGCTCCGGCGTCGGGGAAACAGGGGCATTAACAAATTATGTATACCCGCTATGCCAGCCTCTATCTTCTCCATCCGTCGATCCATCCGTTGATCCATATCTAGCATCCGTTGATCCATATGTATCATCCGTTGATCCATATGTAGCATCCGTTGCTCCACATTTAACATGGTCTCCAGAAGCAAATCTATCTTTGCTAGCACAATAGAGTTCCCGGGGAGATCCACACTTATCCCATTCAGTATCCGATCTAACGAGCTGCTTCTTGTGCATGGCGTGTGGACATCTGGGTGGATGGGTCCAACGGAGGATGAGATTGGGGTTCCATGGAGAGAAGCGGCAGCGACGTCGAAGAAGGGTGGAGGAGGTGACCTGTGGATATCCGGTAGAGGAGAAGCGGCAGCGTCATCGAAGAGGGATGGAGAAAGTGACCTTTGGATTTCCAGGCGAGAAGCAGAGTCGTCTAAGAGCAAAGGAGAAAGTGACCCGTGGATTTCAGAGGCGGCAGCGTCGTCGGATGGAACCGGAGAAGATGGCCTGTGGGTTTCCGGGAGGGCGGTGGCAGCATTGAGGATGAGGGGTGGAGAAGACGGGCTGAAGATTTCCGGGACAGCGGCGGCAGAGTCGTCGAAGCGTATGTGAGGAAGTGGTCTGCGGATTCGATGGGTTGGCTGCCAATCGTTTTGCGTCGAGAGTACATCACCGAATATCTTCTTGACATAATAAGGCTGACGTCTATGAAAACCCTTAGCCTTTGGGGTCAGCAGAAGGTTTTCTTTATTGGCCTTAGCCTGTCGCTTTTGCCATGGCGTGGAAACGGCAACCGCCTTTCGCTTTTTCTGCATGACAGGCATAGCAGAGGCGAGTATGTTCCTGCGTCTATAGAATCGGGGTTGCTCCATGGAAGCAGGTGGCACAATGCAGTATCTGGACAAGGGCAAGTTCAGATAAAGATCATCGAGTGGTGGGCTATGCAAAGTGTGTAACCTTTAATGCATGGCAGCGAGGTACAGGGGTTGAAAGTGGGCGTACTCTAATGTGAGTCATTACCGTATGAATACACCATCCATTTTGTGGATTCACTGCACATTGAATACACATCGACTAAACAT
>WSYH01014666.1:0-15239 GCA_036426205.1 Ascaphus truei
CCACATCGAACCAGCAGTCTTCGACTGAACCACTGATTGAGCCACCTGTGCTGAAGCAGTAGTATACTGAAAACCTGCCGGTGGTGGCCCTAGAGGACTGGAGTTGCACCCCTCCACTACATTATGAGCAAAACAGGTGTGTAGCCGGCGTTACCGCTCCGTTTCCCGCAACGTCTGGCGTTAGTTAAAATGGAAACTTTAGAATTGTGTGCGTTCGGAAAGTTGCCGTTGCACGTTACCCGTTTGCAGACAATTTGCCGTAGACGGCCTGGCGAAGTCAAGGGTTGCTAATCTGTGCTTATTAAGGTAGTCCATCGCAGCAACAATCACGGGTCAGGACATTTGGTCAGTCGAGGCCCACTTTGCCGCTAAAGTAAATAGCCTAAACCCCCTTACCTAAAATCCTTACCCTACTACCCCTTACCCTAAGCCCTTACCCTAAAATCCCCTACCCTAAAATCCCCTATCCTAAAATACCCTACCCTTAACCCTTACCCTACTACCCCTACCCTAAGCCCTTACCCTACAACCTCTATCCTAAGCCCTTACCCTAAAACCCATTACCCTAACCGCTGAAACCCCTTAAATTAAACCCTTACCCTAACAGTAATAAGGCGAAACCTTCCGCGACCACATGTCCCATTCTGACCCCATGGGAGGTTACCATGTATCGGGGCGTGTTGACCGGACTGTGGATTCTGAGATGATGGATTAGGAGAACCTCCCACAGCTACCATCCACACCGTGATCTCGCACCCCCAGCGCCAACATCTGGAGTTTACCCAACATCTATTTCCGTGAGGGATGTTCCTCCAGCCCGGCCCCCCACGGGGGAGGTGGGGAAAAAAGGTTTCTCAGCAGAGACAGGGATTGAGGTGGGAAGATGAATCCGGACAATTAGCCGCGACGGAACATTCTTGGTTCATCCCATCTGGTGTGGGCCAAGGTCTGGCTGAGTCAGCATGGGGGGGGGGGGGGGGAGAGTTTGCCGCATTACACAGCAGGTTTGATTATTTAACCTAACCCCCTCACATCCTCCTGATAATTAGCCGAGTAAATGACAGGGCATCTACAAGACCCACTCAGACGGGGTTGGCAGAAAATAATCGTCCTTGTTTGAACCAAGTGCCTTCCCAACTGGTTCCACCTGTGAAAACAACCTCGTCCTTTTATAAATACTGTAGGATGGGGCGGGTTTTTATTCATGGGCAGGACTGATCCCACACACGCAGTCACTTCTGTGAGGACTCGGTGTTTACACCTTCTAAGTGTGCAGCCGACCTCACGGATTCCAGATAAACAGAAAAGTAATCAGCCGTGAGAAGGAAGAAGAAAAAACTTCTCCACCATTTCCAACCTTAATGATTAAGATCTGGATTCAAAAAGTATTTCCCCTCTCAATAGTTTTTTTTTAGATCTCATATCCTAAAATAATAATTGTTTGTACAATATGGGCAATTTCTAAAATGAGCGTGACCAGGTCTTCCTGGAAAGCAGAGCCTGAACCCCTCTCCAACACCCCCCTCCCACCGCCCCCCTCCCCCCCCCCCCCCACATCTCAGCGTCTCCTCTGGACTCTTCTAGCGACCCCGCCATGGAAATAATCATTTTATATGACAATTTCTTCAGGAAGAGAAGTTCTGGGGAATTGCACGGCGAAAAAATGGGATGGAAAACTACGTGTGTAAATATATACTGTATCTATGTGTGTGTGAATATATGATTGAGTGACACCGCTGTGATTGGGTGACCCCACTGTGATTGGGTGACACCGCTGTGATTGGGTGACACCGTTGTGATTGGGTGACACCGTTGTGATTGGGTGACACCATTGTGATTGGGTGTCACCACAGTGATAGGGTGACACCGCAGTGATAGGGTGACACTGCCCTGACTGGGTGACATCGCAATGATTGGGCGACATAGCGGTGACTGGGTGACACCGCAGTGATAGGGTGACACCGCAGTGATAGGGTGACACTGCCCTGACTGGGTGACATAGCGGTGATTGGGTGACACCGCAATGATTGGGTGACATAGTGGTGACTGGGTGACACCGAAGTGATAGGGTGACACTGCCCTGACTGGGTGACATAGCGGTGATTGGGTGACATAGCGGTGACTGGGTGACACCGAAGTGATAGGGTGACACTGCCCTGACTGGAGAAGAAGAAGAAGAAGAAGAAGAAGAAGAAGAAGAAGAAGAAGAAGCCGTGTTTATATAATTTGGGCATAAAGTTACATTATTGTGATTAGCTGTTTATTTTCTTCTCTTTTTGTTTTCTTTCCTTATAAACCCCATAAATTTCTGTTTGAAAAATACGAAACAAATAGTTAAAAACAATCACGACATACTGTAGAATAAATAGACTACATAGAGAATAAACCAAACACGTACTTCTTCTGCTGCGGGCTACATAATAAATCATACCTCGAAGGGGTAACAATGTTGAAGTGATTCCTAAATTTGAGCTACATTATTAAGCATTTTTTTTTTTACAAAATGGCGCCCAATTATTTTGGTGTTTTTGAAATTCTTTTCTCTTGTCTAAACCAGGGGGTCTTCCGTTATCACCTGACGCCCGGCGTGGGAACCCCCGGCTACTTCACTCTGGCATTAGGCAGCGTATGTGTACATTGGGCACAAAGTAGAGACGGAGGTCAGGGCTAGGCTTGGCGGACAATAGACAAGTGATGATGTCACGGGACGTGTGGGGCCTCTTGTCCACCCTGGCATCACGTGTTGACGTCATGTGACGTTGAATTGTCAAGGCGACTTCTGGGGTAGCAGGAGGAGATGCCGGCACCTACAGACGCCTGCGCTCTCCCCATGCCCAACTCCGGTAATCACAGTATAGATGTGGCGGTGGTGGTTCATTTAATCACCCACATTTAAACTGTGATTACGGAAGTTGTGCCATTGAAGAGCGCGGGCGTCTGTAAGTGCGGGGCCTGGTGCATTTGCATCAATGGCACTGGCTGTAAATACAGCTCAACCCCCTTATAACGCTGTGCTTGGGGTCCATAGAATCACATCGCGCTATAAGCGGATCGCGTTAGAAATAATGTACACTTGCATGCATTGTACAATAAAGTATTTAAGATACCAATAATCGTGTTGGAAAGTATTCATACATATGAAAATTGGGAGCCGCGCTTGCACAGCGTTATAAGCGGATTCGCGTTGTAACGGATCACGTTATAACTGGGTTGAGCGGTAGTAACAATAAGGCCCGGGCCATAGAGGGGTGGGGAGAGCGGAGGCGCGCTAACGCTGAGGCTCGCCTGCTTCAGTCAGCGCGATTGCACGGACTTGCAGGCGAGCCAGCGTGCGCGAAGGGAGCCGGGGGGAGGTGGTTGGAGGCGGGGCAGTGAGTCGCTGGGCCAATCGCCCGCGACGCACTGACGTCAATGTCACGGCGCCGACGTCACGGCGCCATGACGTTGACGCTGCTGTGCTGTGATTGGAGCCGACAGCGCGCTGAAAAACAACTTGGCGCTCGGCTGAAAACTCCAAAGCCTGAGCACGCCTGCGGACGCTCGCGTGAGCCCCCTCTCAAGGCATCCTCATTGAGGATGCAGGGGCTCAGCGCGGAGCGTCCGCATGCTTCAGCACGGCCTGTCCGTCTATGGACTCGGCCTAAGTCTCCTGAGGTCCTACATAGCAAAGCGGTTTCGCTGAATTGATACAAAGGAATTGTTTTTATCTTGTCTCTCTTTATCATCAATGTTCCAAGGAGCTTTGTTTCAATTTTGAAAAGTGTGAGCCAGGCTGTGATTAAGAGAGCATCGATAGGTCAGAATTAGGGTAGAGGTAATTGACATGTAATATAATTGGATATAATAAATTCGAGGTCTATGTGTTAACAGAGAGACGAGTGTGTTCAGATGCTGCATGTTTTGGAGCAGGGCTGAGGCCTGTGGAATAGTTTCTTTCATCTGATGCAGAATGTTAGACTCACTTCAGATGTGGAGCATTTTTGGAGGGCAAATAAAAGGCAAAAATGGTGGGGCCGAGAGACGCAGAATGTGATGCATCTCATTATAATCTGTGCCCCATGTAACTCCTCCCCAACTCCTCCTACTGACTCTCCCCAAGGTGCAAGCTGGGACAGAGACGCAGAATGTGATACATCTCATTATAATCTGTGCACCATGTAACTCCCCCCCAACTCCTCCTACTGACTCTCCCCAAGGTGCAAGCTGGGGCAGAGACGCAGAATGTGATACATCTCATTATAATCTGTGCCCCATGTAACTCCCCCCAACTCCTCCTACTGACTCTCCCCAAGGTGCAAGCTGGGGCAGAGACGCAGAATGTGATACATCTCATTATAATCTGTGCCCCATGTAACTCCCCCCAACTCCTCCTACTGACTCTCCCCAAGGTGCAAGCTGGGGCAGAGACGCAGAATGTGATACATCTCATTATAATCTGTGCCCCATGTAACTCCCCCCAACTCCTCCTACTGACTCTCCCCAAGGTGCATGCTGGGGCAGAGACGCAGAATGTGATACATCTCATTATAATCTGTGCACCATGTAACTCTCCCCAACTCCTCCTACTGACTCTCCCCATGATGCATGCTGGGGCAGAAACACAGAATGTGATACATCTCATTATAATCTGAGCACCATGTAACTCTCCCCAACTCCTCCTACTGACTCTCCCCAAGGTGCATGCTGGGGCAGAAACACAGAATGTGATACATCTCATTATAATCTGAGCACCATGTAACTCTCCATTCTTTTTGTTAGCTATTGATGATAATCGGACTTTTTCTAATCATTCTTCATCTATTATCCACCTCCATTAAGTACTGCAACCAGTAATTAGACAGTCTACTATGCTTACTGAACTTGCTCGCTTCGCTAATTGTCTTCAACACCTCTGGTTTGGAGTGATAGGGCGTAGTGTTCGAGTTATTCCTTTTGCGAATATGTTTCTGGAGGAGGCCGACTGCACACGGCGACGGCCTCAGAGACACAAGTATGCTCGAGAGAGCACACGAGCACCTCGGCATAAGCCCTGTATCTCCAACTTTATTAATTGATTTATACCTTGATTATCAAACATAGATTAACACCTCGAATAATATATGATGGTTCTGTTGAAACCCCGCCTCACACCACCACAAACGCGTATTTTTCTTAATTCTCTTTGAAAACTCATATCCACGCAGAATGGAAAAAGGAAGAATTTGCCTGCTTCGTTTTTTTTGAATTGAACGGGCCTACTCTTCAAATTGTTAATCTTGTCTGGTAAAAGGTTACCCTACGCCAATAATCATATCTCGAATTTTCCATGAGATGTCTGTTGACTTGACTTGATAACAGCCGAGCTGCCCATTTAATATGCCTTGGAAAGGATGTGGACGGTGCCAGGAGGCTTCTCCAAAAAATACTGTGAATTTGTATTACAATGGTTGCTTGTTAGAACACCTGGAGACTGCTCAGGTGTATACTAGGTTGGCACGTAGGGAGGATAGGCTGGTAGGAATACTACCGGGCACACGCTACTATGCCAGTATTCTACACCGCACCTATTCCATTTTCTGTACTGGACCAGAGTATTCAAATTACAGGACAGTTCCAGTTCAATCAACGGGACAGCTGGCAAACTCTACATGTAAACCATTGTTATTGGTATACACGATGGTGCCAGAAACATACGCGGAAAACGAGAGGTAGGCTCTCAATGTTATTACTTCCTGGTGGTAACAAATTTTTATACAATAATAATATAGATGTAAACAAAGCAGATTTTTCTGTGAAAAGAAAACCGCAATTAATGTTCTAAAACAAACTATTAAAGACAGCAACCTAGCAACATCTTTATTGAAAAGGGGACAGACCACACATAAGGGACTTTGACTTTTATTTTTATGTACAGGAATATTATATAACGATTTATTCTGAGACACAAAAACATTGGGAATTGCATACCAACTGTTTTTCAAAAAACCCGCTGCCTCCCCGCCCCCACAACCCCAATGTTAAATTGATTATCCAATGGATTGTACACTAAACCTAAAAGATGAAATGAGCCTTGGGTGTAATATAACGGAACTTATACAATGGTAACTGGTGTCTGTATGGTTAAAGAGCGCGGGGTATAATCTTACTCAAAGACAATGTATAGAGAGTGATTAGGAATTCTAATTTCCTGGGGGAAGTTATTCATTCTACTCATATGTAGATGCGCTGTCGTGTGGGGGGATGGGTGGGGGGGGGATATGTTAATAACTTTTTGTGATATTCATTAAGGAGTGAATAGGTACTGAGATTTAATATATAGATATTCTATATAATGTATCATGTGTTATCTTAATAATATATATATTATATCACGTATAATATTAATAATTCAGTTATCATGATTACTAAATATATATGATAAGATATATATTATGACATATATCGATGTGTTGTGATGTGTTCGCCTTATACCATGTTTCAGTATTTTATTAAAGCACATTTACAGATTAAGCTTGTCTGCATCATTAGTGTGTGATCATGTATGAGACCTGTTTTGGATCTCGTGAAATTGACTTAATAAGACTGAGTTGATGGATGCGCATAGAAATTCATTCCGATTTGTAGTGTTTTTGCTTATTTGAATGTAAAGAAGGGCAGATTGCTTTGGACATTAGATTGAATCCTTGGTGCAGAACACGCTGACCGGAATTGTGAGATTGTCTTCTTTAACATCTGGTCGTTGTTACAGTGGAAAAGAACCTTTTTTGGGTTGGTTCATATATCGCGTCGTAGCCTGTGTGTGAGGCTTTTTTAGCTAGATTGCTGAAGGTTCGTACACACCCCAACGCTGCGCCACTGCCTCGGTCTTTCACTCTTCTAATTGTTAAATTTCGGTCCCAGCAGGTGCCCAAGATTTTATGTAGCAGTACAAAAAGAAAAAGGCCAGACATTATTCAGGTGCGTTGAGTACCTTGCAGGTGCGAATTCGACTAGACCATTGTCGATAGAACCAACCTTTAAAGAGATAAGGTACTTGTGCTTTTCACATATCAAGGAAGGGGCGAGAGAATGAGAGAGAGAGATAGGAAGATTAGGAGGGGGACTTATATAATTGCATATAAAATTTAGTATCATGTGGTTATATGTATTTAACTTACATCATAAATATATACGTTATATATATATAGAATTTTCTTTTTTAAATGTTAGTCTAAGTTGATTTTAGTATAGATGACAGTAATTACATATTCCATCTTCCTAAACATGGAAAGTGGCACGTAAAAGATGGAATGTTTGAGGCAGAAATATCCTGTTTATAGGAATAAGTATAGTATTTCCAGCTCATACTAATTTTTTTTTTATCATTACTATTTATTTATAAAATGTGTTACCAGGATAGTAATACATTGAGAAGAAGTTTTTTTTTGAGTTATATTTTCCCTCGCGTTTTTCAAGTATGTATGTCCCAGGCTCTTATAATAGTTAAATATTAGAATTACTAATGTTAGGTTTGTCGTTTTAAAACCGTAAAGAAAAAAACTGCCTGAACCTCAACTGCCGAAGTTATTGAGATATAATAAGATATATATATAGATATATATATCATTGTCACCATAATAATATATATAATATGAACCAATAGGAGCTAGGACCAAGCTCGTTTTTTATAGTGCGCAACTACGCAACTGATTGATGACAGAAGGAGGAAAAGGGAAAACGGAAAAGTCACAGGAATACCAGCCCCTCTTTTTCCGTGTTCTCCTTTCATCTTTCTACCTCCCTCTCGAGTACACATGCTAATGAGAGCTGGATAAAAGCTGAGCAGAGAGACGCGCGACGCTGTGCACGTCGATGGGATTTCCTTAGGCTCGATCAAGTACATCCGCGGTAGTTGCGAAATCACCACTCTCGAATCTTCCACGAAAGAGTTTAAAATCTCAATCAAATATTTTTAACATAATCCCATAGAAGAATAAAATATAAAAATATCAGCATTCTCGCGGGTTCACTGGTGTTTGCACACGCTAAATAAACATGTCCATATTTTATTGTTAAGGAATATGTTCAGCCAATGGAATGGGAGTTAGCAAAGTTACGACACTCAAGGAATCACTTACATAGAAGAATAGCAGTTGTTAGCCACAAACCCACCTAGTTAAGGAAAGTGATAACTGACGGGATTTGATGAAACAAAATCCATAGAGAAACTGATGAACCATTGTCCACAAAAACCCCAAAACCCTGGTCTTTTGTCAGATAACCCATATGCCGGAGTGCTCTATATCAGAGCCACTTGGCATGTACAAAGACAATCATAAGACACTCGACATAACTAGTGACCATCTTTCCCAACAGGGCAAAATTTACATACAGATGGACTGCAGGGCAACCCAGGGTAATACGCCAGATTCTTTAAACTGGTCTGTGGCTGTCTTGTCTAATGAATGGAATGTCACTGTTTGATCTTCATTAGTTAGGCAGAGCGATTACCCATCTAACTCGTATTTAAAGGCGATACCGCACGTGGTCCTTTTTAAGTGGACATCACTCACTTAAGTACCTCGCCGATAAGCCTTAGCGTAGTAAACGACTACGTATTCGCTCAATAGGCAAATCAGCAGCTACACGGGCAGCTACTGTGTCAAGAACACGTTCCCTGATTATCAGCCATATTTGGCACTCCTACGCACTGGGAACCACAAGCTGTGGGCTCCGCAAGCGGGGATGTGTAGAATTTAGCACTGCGTTGTAACACCATGCGTTATTCATCAGTTTTATGCACGTAGAGACGATTGCTGTAGACAGCACATGCATCGAAAATAAGTGCGGTTGAAAAGGGAGTTGCTTCACTTTAAGGGTACATTTTCGTCTATATTTATCAGGTACATGCCTCCGGTCCCATTGCGTACAGTTAATCGGGGTCGACCGTGGTCAACATACATTGTCATCCAACCAGGTCCCACTGCGTACGTTTAATGCGGGGTTATGCCCTCGATACATATGGCATGCTCCGGGTTCCCGTCACTGAAGATATTGTTTCACATGCGGGGTATGCCTGTAATACTTACAGTAAGGGAGATACGGAACGTAGATACTCGAAGGAAAAGTGGAGGGGGGGCATCCAAGAGAACGTAGATAAGAAGTAAAAAAGGGAAAGAGTCAATAATCCCGTCAAGCAAGGTAGGTCGCACCGGGGTAAGGGGAGGGCAGGGGTTTACACTAAAAGCTTGAGGCGGTATGTTGTTATATATGTGTGTGTATTGTGATGTATGTACCACAGCCACAAATGTAACCACATACTTCGAATTTGGTACTTCTCCATAGTATGTGTGTGTGTAATGTTAGGGTAGTGGCATGCATGCATCGAAATTGAGTGTGTGTAGGATGTTAGTTGTGAAGGTATGTCAAGAGTGTTGCGCGTGCGTGCGTGCGTGCATGCATGGATGTATGTAGGCTTCCCGCTTTTAACTCCTTTTGGGATTCTAGGAGAGATACGGCTGTAGAGACACAGGTACCTCCCCAAGGGATGTTAAAATGGCAGCTGCTGCTCAACCTAATAAAGACAAGAGAGGTTTGCAATGGCCAAGAGCTGCCAGCAAAAAAATAAAGCAGGTGACATGTCGAAACACCAAATAAGATCTTTAAAAAAAAAAATCATAATTAATATTAAGGGTTTGTTGTGCTTGGCGGGTGGGGGATAAATGCTTTGGAGGCTGAGTTCAGGGTGGATACTACATGGCCGACCTCAGTGCGCGCATTCCGCCCATGCACGCGCTCCTGCCCCCAGACCAGCTGATACATGCTCGCCTGACTTGCTGCAGGAGTCCTGACAAGCACCAGCGATCTGCGCCTTAGCTGAAGGAGTTGGGTCGCGGCGTTTGGTTTGGGTGGCCTGCCCGCGAACGTGTCACCAGATACGTGACGCGGCTGCGGCTGCAGCCCTGAAAAATCAATTACGGCCGGGTGGCAAAAATGTAGCAGCGCGACGCTGTTACTTTCCGCCACAAGAAGCTGCAATTGGACGTGGTCGTTTTAAAAACATTGCGCGTGCCGGTCGTGCGCGCTCCCTGCCGCGCCGTATCCACCCCGAACTCAGCTTGTATCGTTAGAGCAGCGTCTCGTCACTATGATTTGAAACCCAGCAGGCGCAACTATAAAGTGATTCCTGGAAGGAAGTTATTCTTTATTTTTTATATTTGATGCCTGTTGGGGGCATGGCGCAGGAGAAGATCACATTTGTAGCTGTTCACAAGTGGAGAAGGACGATTACCAAACACACAGACACAACTGGCCTAATTAACATTAGTGCATTCCCAGCATGGCACAGGCAGTTAGTGCAGGAGTCACGGTGAGGCTGTTTAATCATTAGAAAGTATAACAGAAGTGTGAAATCATGACCTACGTGCATGTCGAAGTCAGACAATATTTCACTAATACTCAGGCATACCCCGCATAACGTAGAATGTGTGGGACACGGACGCAATGTATGTAAAGCGAAAATGTACTTAAAAGTGAAGCACGCCCTTTCCCCACTTACGATGAATGTACTGTACTGAATTCGTCAGATAGTGCATAACTGATGTAAAATAAAGGCATTGTAACAGGGCTGTAGTCTCCCGCGCTTATGTCGCACAGCTTCGGTACAGGTAGGGATTAGGATCGGATTTTACATTCGCTGTTTCAGGCACGTGATGACAGGCGGCTCCGTGATGCTCGTGATGTCCGTTTGCTGTATGAGGCGATAGTGTACATATACATCGCGAGATTACTGTGACCTTAAAGTGGTGGCCTTATGAAGCAAGAGGGATGCGTGTAATATTGAGAGTGTGTAGTTCTGCACAATATGAATTACGGTATCTTGCATTAAGACTCAGTATAGTCACTTTGCAATAGCTTGATATATCAACCTTTCTTGGGGGGGTGGCGGGGGGGCGGTGAAGTGTTTTTTGTTCTGTTGGGGACAGGTGATTGATGGTTTGGTTGAAGAGGGGTGGTGGTTTTTTTGAGGCGATCATGGCAGGTATGTCTGTATGAACTTTATCTATGTGTTTTTATTTATACTAACTGCCATTGTAATTTGTACTATTCCATAGCAGCGTACACGGTTCAGTAAATCCATCGTGACAAGTCATAGTAAATAACACTAATACCTACAATATCAAATGAAGGGGGAGAAGCGCGTTCAGACATAAACAAGTACCATTTAGAAAGGGAGTCCTGCTCCGAATGAGGTTCACTCTAATGGTTGGTAGGAAGAAATCGTACAGAGGACCGTACGAGGGCGGTTCTGTGATCAATGATAGCGTGAAATGATTTAACGGGTCTTTGACAAGGAACACGTTTTACAGGAGGGGATCGAACTCACATCATATCATGACTAAGGCTAGGTAAGGATGGGCCTAACGAGTCCCGTCTGACAGAGCATTCAGGGCCGCCCAGCAGCGTCAGGTTTTAAGAAGATGCTCCGACGAGCTGCAACCTGGTCAGCTACCAATTCAGGTCGGTTCACAACTCGAGGCCAGGGGCCGGCCTCACCTCTGGCTGGGCCCGAGGGCGGCAGTGGGAGCAGGGCCCCTCCTCCAGCCAGCGTCGCAATGTCCATGACATGGCACGGGTAAGGGACGTCACGGTTGCCATGGCAATGCGGCGCTGGCAGGAGGAGGGGGGTGACGCTGCGCTCAGAGAAGGGTAAGACCCCCAGAAATCCCCTACACAACACATAACGCACGCATTGCACGCAGGCTACCTGGGGTGAGCACTGCAGGCCTACCTCCAAGCCCTGACTTCACAGCCGTAGCCATCAGTTCCTATCGGGCAGGCAGCTCGGCAGACTAGTTGGAGACGCAGGAAGGCTTACCAACAGGCGGATGGGTGCCCTTACTTCCTGTAGACAGCAGGGAACCAATCGGAACACTGAAAAGGCGCGGCGGGACAGAGCAACGATTTGCCCTAGGGCACGATCCTGCTCAGTCAAATGTCTTGAGCACTGTGAGATTAAAGCCGGCTGTGATGAAGCAGGGATATCCTTAACACCCTGACCTGTTCGGTGGCCTGTGAGGATGGAGGAAGTGTCCTCATGTTGTATTAAGTAAAAGTTCAAAATGTGATGACACTATCGCAGTTTCTCCATGTGGATGGGGAATATTCGACCAGGAATAAGCTGACACAGCTTGATGGCCGTGCCATATCGGGTCTGCGACACTGCCTCGGCACCAGGCCCCGCGCCTTAAATGGGTTGGGGGAGGGAGGGCCATGATGGATTGTCCCGCGGAGCAAGTCTCCCAACAATGCTGAGTCATTGAAAGTCACAGTTAAATTGTGGTGGGTGGTAGTTGTGTACTGTTGTGAAAGTTAAACTCCGGTGCCTTGTAGCTGCTGGAAGGCATTAAGGGAGCCACGGTAAGTTGCCGGCATCTCCTGTCCTTGGCCTGCCACCGTACAAGTACGCTGTGGCATCACCACCTGGCGAAGACGCAGCGTAGCAGGGAGGCTGACATAGGGGTAGCTGGCTCCGAGACCATTGCCGGCGTAAGAGTAGCCCGCGACGCTATCGTGCACCGGGCCCTCACTATACCCAACGAACGGCACTCTGGAGGGTTTGGAGGAGGTTTACAACGCGACATAATAAACCTGGTGCAACGGATTTGATGACAGACAAAACAGGGCATAGTAAAGTGATGCCCAGAGACACAGAGGGATCTACTGTGACAACTAGCACTGCGGCAACGATTCATCGAACGTAAGACCTAAAGTGCCAACAGAAGCTGTTGAATTGAACATTGATTCCACTTGTTGTTCGCATTTTGTATGTATGCAAGTTTCTTACATCTGATTGGGCAGGACCGCTGCACCGGCAGAACAAGCTTGAAGCGTAGCGGCCAAATTCAAATAACTTGTTCTGCAAGGCAGGTAAGCGCCGCGTCATGGCAGAGACACGCGAGTTTGGTAAGGAAGGGGGGTAGGGAGAGACTGGAGGGAAGCGAGGGACGGATTTGCGAGGAACTGGATGCCGGGAATGGACGGAATGGATAGCGCAATAGATCGGGGAAGGAACCGAGTGAATGGAGGGCAAGGGGGTGAGGAGAGAGAGCCTGACTACCCTTGCACGAATGGAAGAAGCGGGGGGGACGGGGGGAAGGGAGAATGGGAGGGACAGGGTCTGCGGGGAGGGAGGAAAATGGAAGGAAGGGGGGAAGGACAGCTAATGGAGGGAAGGGAGCTCGGAAGGGAAGCAGAGAATAGAGGGAAGAGATAATGGAGGAAGGGGGAAAGAGAAGGGCTGGAGCTGGACAAGCGCGGGGGGAGGAGCTGGCGAGAATGGAGGGAGGGGGGTGAAGGACCGAGAATGGAGGAAAGGGGGAGGGAGCAGTATATGGAGGGAAGGGGGGAGGGAGAGACTGGAGGGAAGGGGAGAGAGAAATGAAGAAAGAGAGGAAGGGAGGAGACTGGAGGTATGGGGGGGAGGGAGGGAGAGAACAAATGGAAGGGATACAGACACAGAGACCACACACACACACACACAGCCACAGGAGACCACAACAGAACGGAGACACACACACACGGGCACAGATGAGCGACACAACACACAGACAGACAGAGAGGACCACACACAGATTCACACAAGCACACAGCATACACAGAGAGACACACACACACAATAGACAGACAGAAGGAGGAAGGGGAGGAGAGAGAGGAGAGAATGGAGGGAAGGGGGGAGGAAGGAGGAGAATAGAGTGGAAGGAGGGGAAGGGAAGGAGAGAGAATTGAGGGAAGTGAGAGAATGGAGGATAGGGGGGAAAGAGAATTGGGGGAAGGGGATGGATGGTAATGGAGGGATATGAGAGGAAGGCGAGAGAATGGCCAGGGATGGGGGGGAGGGAGAGAATGGAGGATGAACAGACTACTAGAGACACACACCACCACACAACACAGAGACCACCACACACACACAGAACAGAGTCAGACATCAGAGACACAAGGAGGACACACAGATCTCACACAAGACACACCACACACACAAAGACGGGACAGACACACAGCCCGATCCACCAATGACACGCCACCTCCCTTAAACGCCCCCCCAGGGCCTCCTGGGAGGGGCTATGCTTCTACAGAATTTGGAATGAAGGACAGCCAAAGCGTATCATGCTTGGGAGGGTCCTGTGACATCACTGATCTGTCAAGCAGGAGCATGATCAGAGGTGGCAGCGTGTCGGCCACAGCATAAGGTTGTCTGTAAAACCATCAATTGTAATAACCTATTCCCTGGCCCCCCTTTCTTCTTCCTGTGCCCCTGGGTAATGTACGCTCTGCACTACAAGCTCTGCTGGTGGTAAAAAACCTATTCTGCTCGGCTGGGATCTCAACTGTGGAGGGATGCATGTCTCCTAGGGTGGTCTCCTTTCACTTCACATCCCGCGTCTTGCATAACTCCTTCTGTCATCCTCCCCTCACTCTCTCCCTACCCCTTGCGTTCCTCTACACGTCTCCCTAGCAAAGTATCCCAGTGGCCGGCGGTGGGAGGGGTTAGGCCTTTCCTCTCAGCTCCGCCCTCGCCTCTTCCTGATTCATTCTCTTCCTTTTGAGGTTCGCACTGTTCACCCTCTCCCTGAACGTGGCACGTGGCAGTCATCTACAGACCGCCAACACCTACATCCTGTACCTTCTCTTCTTCCAGACTTTGAATCCTAGCTTTCATGATACATGCCCCCCCCCCCCCCCACCCCCCCCACCCCCCCCCCCCCAGTCCTCCCCCCACCACCTCCCTTCCACCCCGTCCCCCCCTGCAGTCACCCATATGTAGCAACCGGCACATGTGGTATCATTAATCGAGTCGCGCTATTTTCATCCATATTGATAGCGTTTTAATCACAGCATTTGCTCCCAATTATCACTAGTGCGTGTCACAGATCCAGTTTTTCTGCACAAGGGGTAAGATGTCACCAGTAGGAGGAGTTGGGGCGGGCGTAGTTACAAGTTACATGGTGCACAGATTATAAGAGATGTATCACCTTTCCTTGCACGTCTGTCCCAGTTTGCTCATGGGGAGAGCAGTAGGAGGAGTTGGGAGAGAATTTATATCATTTTTTTTGGCACTGTGGATTACTTAATATATTATCACATTTTTTTTATCCCCATCATTCCCTTTTTAGCGTGTAGGAGGAGTTGGGGAGAGTTACCGGATGCTCAGATGTAAATAGATGTATCAATTCGCGTCTCGGCCCCAGCATGTCATGGGGAGAGTCAGTAGGAGGAGTTGG
>WSYH01014667.1:0-15239 GCA_036426205.1 Ascaphus truei
TCACCCACCCAAGAGTCAGTCACCCACCCAAGAGTCAGTCACCCACCGAAGAGTCACCCACCCACCCAAGAGTCAGTCACCCACCCACCCCCTCACCCCACACTCCAGTATCTCTCTGTCTCTGTGAGGTCATCCGACATTTTCACACACACACAAATGTAACTATGTAACAAGGACTAATTGTAGTAAAGTATAAATGTAATACAATATATAAACTGTTATTTTAAAAACTAATCTTGTTATTAGTTCTTACTAGGAATTTATTAAATTTCTTCTATAAAGGGCGGGGCTAGGGGGTGAGCAGATTTTTTGGTTCGGCGAGTAGATTTTTGGTTGGTTTGTCAAGCACTGCTTATTTATACTGTTATTTTTGTATCTGTATTACTCTGTACTGTTGTGTGCATATGTACAGTGTGTTCTGTTGTGTGTTGTGTCCCTGTGTGTGTTGGTCACTGACTGAGTTTCCCCCACCAGCCCTAACTGAGCCTACCGGCAGCCTTCTGGCTGCAGGACCCCCCATCTGCCATACCACGGGCTCCTCCATAAACAACACCCCCCCCCCCCCCACCGGTCACTAACCGAGCAGGCAACCAAACTGCCCCCACCCCGTGTCCTACCTTCCCAGTATTCTGCCCTCTCCACCATGGGCCATCTGGAGCAGGTTCCTCCTCGGCTACATCCCGGTACAGCAGGCTGTAGACCCCCCACATGCCTAACATAGTAGATCATCCAACGCACCCCCCCCCCTCTCTTGGCCCTGCTACGGCAAACACGGGTACAGGGTTGGGACCCCCCACAAGCAATGCCCGGACCCTAACAAAGTTGATCATCCAACTCCCCCCCACCCACTCCTCCCCCGGCCCTGCTACCCGCCCCCCCACACCCCCAACCCATACTGAACCCCCACAGGCCATTTGTCACATTGAATGTAGCATTGGGTATCTTTGTCTTTTGTTGAGAATTTTAAAATAAACAGATTGCATTGTAATGTTTTTTTCCGTATTAACAATAACAAGAAAACAGTTAAGTAAAAGTTGCGGCCTAAAAAAATTAGTTTGTGGTAGGTGCGCAATGGGTTGGGGCGGGGGGGCTGCTCCTTTCATTTGTCCTTGGCCCCATGATTTATGTTGGCGGCCTGTCCACGGTGACTACCCTGCTAAAAGTTTGTAATGAAATCCAGTGTTGAATGGAACTGGGGCAACTCACTGGTGCAATATTCCTAGATTTTGCAAAGGCTTTTGATACTGTTGATCATGTTATCTTGCTTAACAAACTCCAGTGCTCTGGAATAGGGAAGCATGCTTTAAACTGGTTTCATTCCTACCTATCAGGTAAATCCCAACAGGTGTATATCTCTGGCTCTAACTCAAACCCCTTGGATATCACCTGTGGTGTCTCGCAAGGCTCTGTTCTGGGGCCCCTACTCTTCTCAGTGTTCATCAATGATCTTCCTACAGCTTGTAAGGAAGCTTCAATACACAGGTATGCAGATAACACAATCTTATATGCACACAGCCCTAGTCTCTCTGACCTTGAACACATACTTCAATCTGACTTTTTGAGACTTGAAAGTTGGATTTCCCAATACAAACTGTTTTTAAAAACTGACAAGACTGTAACAATGGTATTTGGGACAAAGGCTAAATTTGTAAATCTTCAATGACTGAGCTCCAGATCAGAACCAACGCTAATACCACCCTAACTCCTGTTACTTGTTTTAAATACTTGGGCATATGGTTTGACTCCCATTTAACATTTTGGATGCACATTGATACCCTGAAATCCAAAACCTGTGCCAAACTTGGTGTATTTTACAGGAATAAATCCTCCCTAAGTCTGCTGGTCAGAAAGCGTATCGCACAGCAGATGCTATTGCCAATTATCGACTATTGGGACATAGTATACGGCTTGGCACCCCAAACCCACCTTGGCAAACTTGATACCCTCTACAATTCAATATGCCGTTTTGTTTTCCAATGCAACTACAACACACATCACTGCGAAATGCTCAAAGAACTACAGTATATTGGTCATCACTTGAGTCTAGGCGCAATGTTCATCTCTCCTGTCTTGCCTTCAAATACTTTCTGGCCAAGCTACCCATCTATCTGAACAAGTTCCTCACCCCTACCACATGCAGTACTTATCATCTGAGATCTGACTCCAAAAGGTTCAGCAAAGTATGTGGCCGCTCCTCCTTCTCTTACCAAAACTGCAACAATCTACCAGATACTCTCACAGCCACCACCAGCCTAAATTCTTTCAAAACTAAAGCTGTCTCAAATTTTAATCTGGTCAGTAACTGTTACATACGTCTATTATATATATTATCTTTAACTGTGCATGCAATGTCTTGTATATAATGTATGCCCTGTTCAGATATGTAACTATGTATCGCAACCATGTATTGTTTGTCATCTTAACTCTCTGCCCAGGACATAATTGAAAACGAGAGGTAATTCTCAATGTATTACTTCCTGGTAAAACATTTTTATAAATAAATAAAAGCAAATAAGTTTTAATGCTATAACAAATTAAAATATCCTTTTAAATTAGATTTAAGGTCAAATCTAAAAGGACAATGAGGTAAATATTCAAGGGAAATGTATGATGAAATTTCTGATTCAAGGTTGAGATTATTAAAAGTATAAGATTTGAAAAGCCAATCTCTTACATATTTCAATAAGCAAGCAAATATTTAAAAAAAAAAACTATATTAGGGAAATTGATTCTGCCTCTATCTAGTTTTAACATGTGTATGGCTATTTTGGGTATTTTTGTTTCTCCATACAAATTCAGAGAACATCTTGTTAATTTCAGAACATCTTGTTGATAGATGCTATTTGCTTCTTCTTAGGGTACAGTATACTAGCATCATTTGTAAAGGGAATGTTATTTTAAGGAAATAAATCAACTTAATTACAGTGAATCAATCAAATAAAGAACCAGTATTCCAATTAATTGGAGATATTACAACAAACAACAGAGAAGCCCAATGCTACATCCAACATGACAAAAATACACAGTAAAATACTTAAATATTCTCTTGAAAAAGGGTCATTTAGTTTAACCCTTTGGCCAAAGCGTTGTAGCTTGCGAGCCATGACAAGGCAGACACCTGTTCGCAAGTCCTAATACTACCAGATAAAATACTAATATATCTCTATTAGGATTTGTCATGTTGGATGTAGCATTGGGCTTCTCTGTCGTTTGTTGTATAGATATGCCACGCTCAATAGCTCCCCCTTTTTTTTTGTTTCACAATCTTTTTCCTTTATTGGAAACAAACAGGGAACAAATATAGGTGCATTGCGTTCGTATGAATATAACAAATAAAGTACAATCATTGAATTCATAAAAAAGGCATTTTCATTTTTTGTTGGGGGGGACGGGACGGACGGACAGACGCACAGGGGCGGGGAGTGGGAAGTGTGGATGACAAACAGAGGAGGGAAGGGAAAGGTCCGGGGGCGGGGAGGGGTCATGGGGGGGGGGCGGTGTTGAGACCGGCTCACTCTCAGAATTTTCATGTTGGAGGGGGCGACTGGTTCAGGATCTTGTTTATAGGGAAGTTGGGCCTCAGCGGGCTAGCCATGGCCCCCAGGTGTTGTTAAACTGGGGGATTTTCTGTGTGAGCATGGCCGTAACTTTTTCCATGGTCATAACCATGGTAATTCTTCTAGAGACCGTATTTTTTGAGGGAGCTTTTACCTGCTTCCAAGTGGCTGCGATAGAGCACCTTGCAGCAGTTAGAATGGCTGAAATAAGTTTGGTTAGGGGAGCGGGAAGGCCATCGACTTGTTTTCCCAACAGAAAGGTCAGAGGGTCCAGGGGAATTTCCAGCCCTGAGGTTTCACAGAGTCGTTTCTGGATCTTAGACCAGAAACCCTGGATCTCTTGGCACAACCACCAAATATGGGCCATGTCTCCTCTTTGACAACATTCCCTCCAGCACAGATCTGACATGCCGGGAAGATCTGGCTCAATCTACTCGGGGTTAGGTACCACTGGAATAGGATTTTGTAAATATTTTCTTTTGTAATCGTACAAATTGAGGTCTTGGAGGTTGTCTCCCAGACATCCTTCCAATCATCCATATCTAGTTGTAGGTTGAGGTCTGTACACCACTTTTGCATATGTGCGTGGCTTGGTTTCTCCGATGTAGACTCTAACCCCCTATAGATCTCTGAGATCAACCCCCTCTGTTAGGAACCATTGATGCAGAGGGACTCAAATTTGGTTGGTTTGGGAAATTTGGCGTTTAGGGAGAGCGCTATAAGAAAGTACCTAATTTGAAGGAATTTAAACGGGCTGAGGTCTCGTACCTGATGTTTAGTTTGGAGCTCTTGGAAGGACAAGATTTCCTCTTTCTTCAGCATGTCTGCTACCCTCCTAATATTGAGGTCTTGGAATTGTTGAAATTGTCTCTGAGAACACCGGGCGAGAAATCTGGGTTATCAAATATGGGGGTAAGTTGAGAGGGGGTGGACGACAGGGCATACTTCCCTTTGTTTCTAAGCCAAATGCTCCACGTACACCTCATTGCCCCCAGATCGTATTTCCTAGACCCTTTCTCCCTATCGTTCCGAGCCCATAGAATCGCCGACAGTGGTAAAGGCACAGCGTAGTGGGATTCTATCTCAAGCCAAGCATGATGTGGCTAGTTTGTTATTCCAAGTTATCGCTTTGCGTAGCTGGGCTGCTTGGTAGTATCTAATCACGTCAGGGACCCCCAGTCATCCACGCAACTTGGGAGATAACAACACCGACCTCGGGACTCTTGGTTTTCGGTTATTCCATATAAATTGGAATATGTGGGCCTGTATATTTTTAAGTTCAGACATGGGAATGTCTATAGGGAGCGTTTGAAAGAAATATAGAAGTCTAGGGAGGATGTTCATTTTGGTTGAACTGATCCTACCAAACCAGGAGATTTGGAGTTTGTTCCATGACCCTAGATCCTTTTTGATTTGGTTAAATAACGGGGGTGGGGGGTTGGGGGTAATTAGCCTGGTATAGAGAGTTGTAGGAATTTGTTATTTTAACTCCAAGATATTTTATATGGGAGGAGTTCCATCTGTATTTATAGTTTGATTGGAGCATCTTCCAGGTCGGCTCTGAAAGGGATAGATTTAGGGCTTCAGATTTGTCTGTGTTAATTTTGTAATCTGAGATTCGGCCAAATTGGTCCAAGAGTCTTTGGAGGTTGGGAATGGTGGTTGGGGATCCGTGAGGGTCAGTATAATGTCATCCGCGAATAGCGAGATTTTATGTTCAGACTTGGCAATCTTAATGCCCTGTATTCTTGGACCACTTCTGATTTTGGATGCCAAAGGCTCAATAGAGATCGCGAATAGTAAGGGCGATAGGGGGCAGCCTTTTCTAGTGCCATTTTTGATCTGGATTGGGTCTGTTAGTCCCCCGGGAAGTTTTATGTATGCTGTGGGATTTTGATAGAGGGCTCTAACTCCCTCCAGGAATGGAAACCGAATTTAGACATTGTTTGGTCTAGGAAGGACCATTTGATTATATCGAATGCCTTTTCAGCATCGAGACTTAGAATTATAGCTTGGGTTTTGTTGAGGTGCACGTGGTCTATAATATCTATAATTTTCTGGGTGTTATCGGAAGCCTGCCTTTCTGATACAAACCCCACTTGATCGATATGTATAAGTCTGGGGAGAATTGGATTTCATCTGCTTGCTAATATCTTGCTGTAGATTTTGAGGTCTGTGTTAAGTAGGGAGATTGGTCTGTAGCTACCGCATTCAAGCAGGTCCCTATCTTCCTTGTGAATGATCGCAAGGTTAGCCACAGAGATTGTGGCTGGGATGGGTTCACCTTCCAGGAAGGAGTTGAACATATCTAGAAGATAAGGAGACAGAGTCAACATGAATGTCTTATAGTAGGCATTGGAGAAGCCATCAAGACCCGGAGTCTTGCTTAGTTTAAGCGGTTTAATGGCTTCAAATAATTCTTCTTGGGTGATTTTCTTATTAAGGATTTGTAATTGTTCCTCCGTTAGATAGGGTAAATCACAATGTACTAGGAATTGTGAGGTTAATTCCGCATTGATGTGAGGCTGTTCTGAGGGGTGAAGGTTGTACAGTTCCGCATAGAAACTGGCAAACTCCTGGGCGATTTCTTTTTCGACATAGGTAATTAGCCCAGACCTAGTGTGGATCCTGTTCATTTGGGATTTGGCTTTTTTGCCCCTTAGCTTTGTGGCCAGCAACCTGTCCGCTTTATTGCCCCCGACATAGAACCTCTGATTGGTCCATCTGAGTGCTCTCTTTACCTCTTCGAGTTGCGTTTGTTTTCATTCTGATCTTGTTTTATTCAGTAATCTGTATAATGTTTTGGAGGGGTTATTTTTGTGCTGTTGCTCTAATTCTAGGATTTTCTCTGTTAGCTCTTCTGTAATTTATATATAATTTTTTTCGGATAGGAGGCTATAGATATAAGGTCGCCTCTAATAGAGGCTTTATGAGCTTCCCAAAGCATCGCTGGGGCAGAGACAGACCCTTTATTTATTTTGAAAAAGCTGGATAGCTTTTGCTTTGTTTTTTATTGCATATATATTTTTTGTGGGGGCTAAGGGGTTCCCAATAAGAGCATGCTGGGGTTTTATGTGTTTTGTTAATTGGAGATATTATCAAGATTAGTAAATGTAAATAGTAAAATGTACTCTATATTATCTACTGAGGTCAGTCGGTATATGAATTCTCAAATACGTTATGTAATCTTGTGCAACTTTAAAAGGTAATGTACAGGGGTCCCCTCAACCACAGAATCTCAGATAAAGTTAATTTGGTATCCTAAAAAATACTAAGAAACTTATACCAAGTCTATAATTAGAGGAATTTAGATATGAGAGAATTTGATTCCGTTACTTCTAAGCAGTTAGACTTATTAGCAATTAGATACGCTCTAATGCAGGCCGCCGATGTCGCTTTTCATACAAATTTTCTCTGTGTATGATATCCGAATGTGAAGGGAGGGTACTACACCATAAGAAGGGGTTCCATTCTCAACTTAAGGATAGATGTCCCCTTGGCAAGAATACATGTTCTGAAGTTGGAGAGGAGAAGTCTATTTCCCTAAAGATACCTTTACAGGTCCACGTTCACTTTGGGTCATGTGAGTAGTGGCATTGATCTGATCTACTCTGACTTTATGAAAAGTAGAATTATCATTACTATATTGCACTATTTACATTTTCTCTTTTACATGATTCTGTGCTCCACATATAGTTCAATCAATACTAAGCAATTTTAAGGTCAGGAAATAATAGCTTCTAAGTAAATATGGGAGGTTCAAAAGCAATATCAAATAAAGGAGGAGATGTGAGACACCCTTGCGTGGTCCCTCTTTCCAAAGTAAAGTTGCTTGAGAGACCTGACTCTGCGAAATATGGGAAGTGGGATTGTGATATACTGTACGCCCCTAACTGCTTAAATAAATGTACCTTCTATACCAAACCTGCTCGATGAGTAGAATACATGTTTCTATGTAATCATATGATAGGCTTTTTCGGCACCCATGCCAAAAATACAGACTGGCTCATTTGAAATGATGTAGGAATAATTAGCCCAGTTGGCGCTTTTTCTACTATAACAATGAATGTCTGTGAGCACTTTGCTAATGTTAGAGACAGGATGATTGGAATACTGTACATTCAGATTGAGGAAAATTAATAATTTTTTAGGGAATGGCTTTAAAGCGGTCTGCTAATATATTAGTAAAGATTTTACAGTCCTGGTTAAGAAGAGCTATTGACTTATAAGAAGCATTATCTTTGGAATCTCTGACCTCTTTGGAAAAACTGCTTTACTCTCCCCTAAATCTGTAATTAAAACAGTTATGGTGGGTAAATAAAGTGATCAAAACCCTCCAACATACAGTGAACAGTAAATAAAAACCTAGAACTTGTGTGGACCAGGGGTTGTAGACCTGTCTGAGACATGCAAATGAACCACAAGGTGCAGGGGCTTTATCCCTTTTTTTACGCGCCATAACTTTTTTAATGTCTGGTTATTCCCACGTACCAGCTTCACGTTGCATAGCCAGAAAGCAACCTCGCACTGATGAGAACCAAAAGGTGAAAATCTTTTTACTGATAATGCACTTCTTAAACTCAACTGTGTTGAAAAGCTGTGTAACATTGACACACTTTTCTCATTTGCATGTCATTACCCAGAATCCCTAGCTGCAATGGAAGTACAGTTTGCTAAGCAATAATGGGGAAAGTAGGAATTGCAGCCTGTCTGATATATACAAATGCACCACAAGTGGTATTTTTATTTACTAAATCTCTCAGCGTCTCTTCTGCTGAAATCCTTCTCTTTGCTCCCTATTAAATCCTGAATTACTTTAAAAAAATCACCTTCTGTTTTAAGGTAAGACCGCTTCTCTGCCCCTCCTTACATCTCAGTACTAATCTCTCGCTATTCTTGGTCTTTAGTGTAAAGTGTCCTGCTTTCCCCACCCTGACAATAACAATGAAAAATTGGCCATTTGGTCGTGGCCGGTTCGCTGCAACCAAATGACCACCGGTACACCTCGCCACCCGGACACTCAATTGCCACTCACTTTGCCACTAAAATAAATCCCTAACCTTAACCCTTACTCAAAAACCTTCTAATGTTAACTGCTAATACAGATGTGCTGTCTCATTTGAGTTTAAGAAGCCGACAGGACAACATCTGCCCTATTGGATTGGATTACAAAGAAAGAAGAAAAGAAAGAAGAAGAACTTACCAGCTGTTGAGGAGCATTGCGTTGAGTGTCAAGAGGTTCCTGCTGTTGCTGCTGGACTTGAAATCGGATGGTGAAGACGTCAAAAGTAAGAAAAACATTGATTGTATTTTTTTTCATTGCGTATTTTTTTTTTTAGGTTGCCCATTGACTGCCAATGTATTTATTTATGCCCCTTTCAGGCTATAGATAAATACAGTGACAAGCAATGCATTTTTTGGCAAATGCTTATTTTTATTTAATTGTTATGTATTTTTGGTGCCTTTTTTATTGTGTATTCTTGGTGCTTGTTTTTTTTTAGGTTGCCTATTGACATCCACAGTGGCAAATCATGCCAACAGCGCCATTCAATGGATAGAGGGTGGGGAAGTTGCATCGGGAAGGGTGGTCAGATGTCCTCGGTGGATGGCGGGGGTGGGGGATTAACCCCTTAACTACTATAGCGGTTACTAACTGCTAAGGTGATTAACGGGTTTGTTGCCATTAGTTTGTTTTTTATTGTTATGTTGCTGCCACGAAGGATGGGGAGGAAGATGAGGATGGCCTACATCCTGGCAGGGGTAAGTGCAATTTTAATTTACTTTTTGCTTGCTGGATAAAGTTTTATTTTTAATGGAAAAATGAACTATTATCCAGATCTGGATAATAGTAATTGTATTTATTGTATTACTGTTAGAATGTATTGGCTCAGTGCAGATATGGGTAATCTTTATTGATCCCTCATGGATAACTGTGTACATATCCACTTCTAGAATCCCATTTTCCTGACTGTTTCCTTCCTATTAATTCCAGAAACACCTACATTCTAAGGTGCTTCTGCTGTGAAATTCTGCTGTACTAATACACACAAATATCACAAATCAAGCAATTAAGTGGAATACAAATGTCAGTACAAAACAGAGAATTGCCATTTAAATCACTGATAAATTATGACAAGAAGGGAATGTAAGGGAAGAAGGAAGGAATGCGGTCTAAATTGATGCCCTTAGGTTTGAATAAGGAATTAGATCTGAGTTGCTTCTTGTGATGGCAACTCAACACCTTTTTTCTACCTTTATACACATATGTACACCAAATATGAATGCTGTCTATGTCCCACCTGTCGAAGGATGGATGTTGAAATATGATGACGTCATGGTGGTCCCATTCGTGTCCTTGGTCATCAAAGACCTTGATGACGTGAGGTCACTTGGGGACAATAACAGTGTGTTAGGGTTATTTGAGTGCAGTGTGTGTGCAGCGCACAGCCAGGAATGAAGGAGAGCAGATCTGGCAAAAAATCACTCTTTATTAGGAAGCCATAAAATAGAGGGTTGCAGCCCTTCTACGCGTTTCGTGCAAAGCGTGCACTTTATCAAGAACCCTCTATTTTATGGCTTCCCAATAAAGAGTGATTTTTTGCCAGACCTGCTCTCCTTCATTCCTGGCTGTGCGCTGCACACAAATTGCACTTGGATTCTCCTGACTTGATACAGCTGCACGCTTTGGAGAGAGCTACTGGGAAAAACAATTTCGTGAGTATGTTTACCTGGGGACAGCCCAATGAGGAGGGGGAAGTGCCTCTGTGCACGTAACCCCACCTTCAGGGTTTATTAGAGCCCCATTATAGGTTTAGTGCTTTATTACTTATTTATCAGTACCCAGTGTTTACTCTACTCGCTTTGTTATAAGGATATAGATCCCTGTATTTTTGAGCACCATTCCTCCACATATGTATGTTAGGGTTATTTGGTTTGCCTTTCACCAACCCTTATGCATTTTTTACAGATCTCCCTGTTGGTCTCTCTCCTTGCTGGCTGGGTGATCATGTCTGACACATATATGCATTGTATTGCTTTATAGTCCTGGTATTGTTGGTACCCCCTCACAAAATAGATGGGTTTACACTCACTTCTATCATCCCATAGGCCATTCTACAGCAAAGTCCATTCATTTGGGTTTTAATACCTATTTTTGTCCTGTATGGTGAATTCTTCTTCCCTATATCTTTAAATGCAGGTGTTGAATTATGGGGTGTAGGTTATGCTACTTTTGCTGTATATTATATTAAATATAGACATGGGTGTGACAGTAGGGGGTAGCTGGCCTTTGTAATAAAGGTGAAGCCTGGATGGCTGTCCTTAAAAAACGTTTGTCAAGAACTTAGAGCTCTTGAGTTTAGCAATGCACCCTGTTATGTTTCCCTGTAACTCTGTTCCCATTATACTCTCCCCTGCAGGATTATCAGGTAGGGATGCCATGTGTGGTTAGGGTCCCTGTGACAGGGTAAATAAAAGCCACCAGCTATATGCCTGGCATACATATGTTTAGTCTGCAGTGCAGCAGTGGTGAGGTTAACTTCAGCTGGGAAGCTCATGGCAATTAGTTGAATCCCAGCTGCCTAATCAAGGTGTGTTAAAAACCCCAGGATGTGCACACATGCTGTTGGCTGGTCAGGAGACAGGAGTGAGTTACTGAAGAGATTACTGATATAAGGTCTGTTTGCAAAGTACATTTTTCTGATGAACTGTTGTGTCCTGCATGCTGAAGAAAACCTGTTTTGTTTGCATGCTAAAGAGAACCTGCTTTGTTTGCCATGCTGAAGATAAGCTATTTTGTTTTTTCTGCTGAAGAAAAGCTATTTTTGTGTGCTGTATGTTTTAAGGCTGAATAAATAAGCCTTGTCAAGAGACCCCGCGTGTGTCGTTGCATGTACGCTGCAACATATGGTGTCAGAAGTGCCGGGATTTTCAAAACGCTCCTGCAGTAAAAAAGCCACACACACAAACAAGAATGAGAAAAATGGAAGAATTTTTTTAAGAGTTTCTGTGCGAACAGACTAGACAGCAGGGACAGATAATGCGGGAGCAGGCCCAACTACTGTTGCAGCAGCAAACCCAGCTCCTAACCCAGCAGCAGACCGCACAGGATGAGCGGATGGCCAAGCTGCTGACCCAATTCCAGGGGTCTGCCAGTCCAGAACTTGCAAACAAACCCCCGATACTCCTGAGGAAAATGGCTCCGAACGAGGATCCAGAGGCTTTTTTACTGACTTTGAAAGGGTTGCCAAAGCTCAGGGCTGGGCTGCAGATCGCTGGGCAACTGCTTTGGCCCCGCTCCTCATAGGAGAAGCCAGGCCTCATATCAGGGCCTCCATGCAGATCAGGCAATGGACTACCGACAAGTGAAAGCCGCCATACTGGATCGCTTAGGTCTGACCCCAGAGACCTACCGGCAGCAGTTCCGGAACATGAAGTACAATGCTAAGATAAGACCCCGGGTCCTTGCTCAGTGGTTATTGGACTTGTGTACGCACTGGAAACAACCCAAGGAGTGCACTAAGGAGGCAATTCTTGAGCAGGTGGTTTTGGAACAATTCCTACAAATAATATCCCCTTCCGCACGCTCGTGGGTAAAACGCCACACGGCTGAAACCCTAGCTTTGGCGGTCCGACTCGTGGAGAACTTCCTTGGGGCTGAGGAACAGGCGAGTGTCCTAGACTCGACAGGTCCGACTCCACCGGCACCTGCAGTCACCCAATGAGGGAGGTCGGATCAAGGGGAACCTACGGCCCATCCACGCATAACCGCCAAGTCCAACGGAAGGAGCAGTCATTCCAGCAAGGGGGGAGTCCAAATGCTGGTCCCCGCCGAGACCCTCATCTCCTTACTGATGTCGGCTCGTCGCAAAATGAAATGAACTTCCGAGGTCGTCGCCCACAAGACTCACCAGATGCCTGGTCTCCACTATCCGGTCCAGCGGAGCGCTATCCACAGACCCCTCCTGCGCGGGAACCCTCTCCATGTTCCACCTGCGAAGAACAAGGCCACCGGCAGGTGGACTGTCCACTGATGGATTGTTCCTTCAGCAGGACCATCGCCTCGGCCTTCACCGGAGAAAATTACAAGCCCTGGCTACTTCCAGCCCAGGTTGGGGGAAGAACCGTCCAGTCCCTTGTGGATTCGGGCTCTGGGAAAACTCTGGTCTTACAGGAGCTGTTACCACCTAACGTGTGCTCTTTTGACTCCCCATGGAGTATAGAATGTATACACGGCGATGTAAAACATTATCCGACGCCCAAATCCGGCTACAGGTAAAAAGTCAGGAGGCCTACCTCGAAGTAGGAGTCGTTCCTTGGCTCCCTGCCCCCGTTGTGCTCGGCCGGGACTGGCCTTTCTTTTCGGACCTAATGGCTCCAGTCTTTCACGAGGAGCCTTATTCTATGGCTCAGTGAGAACCCTGGCAAACTGTTCCCCTTCTCCGCAGACCTTTTTTCCAAGTAGACACCGGGTTCAAAAGACTCGGAAGCAAAGACGCTCTGACAAACAGGACTGGTTGCAGAAATCTGGGTCTCAAGGTGACCATTCTAGTAGCCAGAGTTCACAAGTGATGGCTGGGGATGGCCAGAGGGAGGGGGATATGGGCCCTGGAGATTTACCAGACCTGTACCTCCCTGACTTTCGCCAGAAGCAAAGTGAAGACCCAATCCTTGCTAGACAGTATGACAAGGTGGTGAAAATTGATGAGTAGATCTTAAAGACACAGGGTGTGATAGTATTCCCCCATTTTGAATTATCAAATGATACAAACAGGGGAGGTCACCAGACAGATATTGGTTCCCAAGGCGTTTGTTAAATCTGTGTTCAGTATAGCCCATACTGTCCCTTGGGGTGGTCACCTGGGCAGGGATAAAACGTTGGACCGTATTTCGTCCCGATTCTATTGGCCAGGGATGCATAATGATATTGCTAAGTTATGTGCGGCATGTCCGGACAAAAACCAGCCCCTTTGGTTCCTCTACCCTTGGTGTCAGTTCCCTTTGAGAGGATTGGGGTAGACTTGGTAGGACCTCTAGAACCTTCTGCGAAAGGGCACAGGTTTATTCTTGTAATAGTTGACTATGCAACAAGATATCCTGAGGCGTTCCCCCTGAGAACAGCAACGGCGAAGCAAGTAGCCAACAAGTTGTTGGAACTGTTCTCACGGGTTGGACTTCCCCAGGTTATGTTGACAGACCAAGGTACAAATTTCATGGCTAAACTGATGCAGGATGTCTTAAAATTACTAGAGGTCAAGTCTGTTCGGACATCGGTCTATCATCCACAGACTGACGGATTGGTGGAAAGATTTAACAGAACTCTAAAAGGGATGCTGAGGAAATTTGTAGATTCAGAGAAGAGAGCCTGGGATGAACTTCGCCCTTTTCTGCTGTTTGCAGTGCGGGAAGTTCCCCAGGCCTCCACGGGATTCTCTCCATTTGAACTGCTGTATGGCCGCCAACCCCGGGGTATCCTAGACCTCCTAAAGGAGTCCTGGGAGGAACAGCGGTCCCCTTCTAAGAATTCCCTGCAATATGTACTAGACCTTAGGAAGCGCCTAGATGTGGTCGGCCATTTTGCTAGGGAGAATCTTAGATCAGCCCAGGATAGTCAGGAGAGACATTACAATCGGAATGCTCGCATGAGAGTGTTTCACCCGGGAGACCAGGTGATGTTGTTATTACCCTGTTGCGAGAGTAAACTCCTGGCCAAATGGCAGGGCCCATTCGAAGTACTCCGCCGCACGGGTGATGTGGATTACGAAATCGCTCAACCAGGGTCCAGGAAGGGTAAACAAATTTACCATGTGAACTTGCTGAAACCCTGGAAGATGCAGCGGTCTCTATTCATCCACCCGGTGGAGGAGGAAACGGACTTGGTTCCTCAGCCTCCACGGGAGAACATAGTGGGTGACAATAAAATCAAAATGGGTAAACAGTTGTCCTCTGAACAAAAAAGGGACTTGTTAGCAATAATTACACAATTCCATGATGTTTTTTCTTATTTACCAGGGCAAACTAACTTAATTTCACATGCGATCGAGACAGCACCTGGGGTAAAAGTACGTTCCCGTCCTTAAAGGTTGCCAAAAAGTCGTAGGGCCCTGGTAGAGAAGGAGGTACAAGAAATGTTACACTTAGGAGTGATTGAGGAATCATGCAGTGAGTGGTGTAGTCCATTAGTTATGGTTCCTAAACCCGATGGGAAGGTAAGATTTTGTGTGGACCTCCGAAAGGTCAATGCGGTATCCAAGTTTGACGCATATCTGATGCCAAGGGTGGACGAGTGAATTGACGCCCTTGGTAACGCGGAATATATATCCACGCTGGACTTAACAAAATAATACTGGCAAATACCGTTAGAGGAAAAGTCCAAGTGCAAAACAGCCTTTGCCACTCCCATGGGTTTATACCAGTTTGTAACAATGCCATTTGGACTGCATGGAGCCCCAGCCACATTTCAGAGACTCATGGATAAGGTGCTGAGACCCCATAGGACTTATGCTGCGGCCTACCTAGATGACATTGTCATTTATAGTAAACACTGGCGGGCCCATCTAAATAGGCTGAAAGCGGTCCTCAAATCTCTAAGAGAGGCAGGGCTCACAGCCAACCCTAAGAAATGTGCCTTGGGTATAGTGGAAACCAAATACTTAGGGTATGCAGTGGGAGGTGGAAAAGTAA
>WSYH01014668.1:0-15238 GCA_036426205.1 Ascaphus truei
AAGCAACGGGGCTTGTCAGAGGTGAGGAGCGGCGCATTCCAGGTATCTGCCAGGTACATACTGGGTATTTGCTCGAATAAAGTGTGTCGGTGCAGTATATAGATTTTTTTATTAAAATAAAATGGTAAATACATGAATCCACCTCTATATACTCTTACACTGCAGATATCTATATCCACACACTGCCGCCCCCTCTGTGTACACACACACACCACAGCAGCTCAACACACAACACAGCAGATCTACACACACACAAACTGCTGCAACACACACAACACAGCACCTCCTCACACACAGCCACCCACACACACACACACACACACTGGAGCTCTACACTCACACAACACAGCACCTCTACACACAACACAACACAGCACCTCTACACACAACACAACACAGCACCTCTACACACAACACAACACAACACAGCACCTCTACACACAACACAACACAGCACCTATACACACAACACAGCACCTCTACACACACCAACTGCTGCTACACACACCAACTGACTGCTGCTACACACACCAACTGCTGCTACACACAAATTCAACACAACAGCACAGCACACACACAGCTGCTGCTACACTCATAAACACTGCTGCTGACACTGACACTGACACTGACACACACACACACACACACACACACACACACACACACACAAAATAGGATTTCTTTTGGGTTTTTCCTTTTAACCCTTCCCTGCCTCATGATAAGCAATCAATCAAGGAGAGATTCAGCAATAGATTACTTTAGAGCTCAGAAAATATAGAATTAGATATTCGTATTTGGTTTTTCATACAAAAATGTTTTATAGAAAAATGTGTTTTTAATTTACAATAATATAAAGTGAGTTCAAAAATATTATTATGTTAAAAAAAATATATCATGTTAAAAAAATATATATAATAAAACATTGATTTATAAAAAAGCCTAATATTATAATTATTTTAAATATATATATTTAAAACAGGCACAGCAAAGAGGCTTAGGTGCAAAAAAGGGGTCCACAGTATAGAATTAACTACCAATGTATTAGTCATGTAAAAAGGGTAAGATTTCAAAGTCTGAATTCAAACCGTGTGGAATTAGTGTGTCAAGTTTGTGAATCCAGTACATTTCCCTTTTACTTAAATCCACCTCTCTAGAACGGCACCTCCAGTGTTGTTTAACATTTTCGATCACAGTAAATCTCAGACTATCTGGATTTGATTGATGGTATTTGGCGTAATGTTTTGAGACGCTATGAGTTAAAATACCCCTTCTAATATTGCTTAGATGTTCGATAATGCGGGTACGAATAGGCCTTGATGTCTTACCTACATATTGTAGCCCGCAGGGGCACTGGAGGATATAAATTACAAAATCGGTGTGACAATTTATGTATTGCTTAATTTTGAAAGACTCTTTATTTCTATGGCATATAAAGCTAGTTTTTTCTTTCAATTTGTGCTGACAGGCCTTACATGATGCACACTTACATACACAATATATTAGATGGCGCTCTAACGCTATACTTCAGTGCAAATAACAGTGATAAACAAATATAATAATTATAAACTTCACCGTGCAAAAAAATAAAAGTAAAGACACTCAAACCCTTCTGGGACTGTTTCAAGGTCCTCAAACGAGATAGTGGGATGGAATCAGGGGAGCGTCAATACCTGGAAAATATACAAACTACCATAGTGTATACTGTTTGGCAATATAAATGTGGTAATGCTCCAAGGAGCAAAAGGCTATTGGATAAGGAACATGTCCATAAACAACAGAAGAGAGAAATAAATTCCCGAAGAGAGACAACAGAGCCAAAGATTAAAAGACCATATGAATTTATCCGGAATGGTTAAAATCAAGGCTTACAAGATACCGGAGTAAAACGGGCGTTGTTACAGGTAAAGATGATACACCGAGTCGCGACCTCGTGAACCTCCAACGCGTCCGTCTTCTCCACCGGTACTCGTCCTGTGCTGCAAGCTGGATGCCGATACGTCACTTCCGGGTTTCACGGATGTGGTTGGCGTCACCGGAGCTGCAGGCTGGATGCCGATACGTCACTTCCGAATTACACGGGTACAGTTGGCGCCACCGGAACATCAGCTGGATATCGTCTCCCTCAGGGTGTTGTGTTGAGGGTTACGCTCTACGCGTTTCGCCGTGCAAGATCGACGGCTTTGTCAGGAGTGACGTAATCCCATAGGAGGATACTTTAAATACCCTTCCTACTTATAATGACCTTTCTCCCTATTGGTCACAACATAACGATCTAATTAATTGGGTAATTGATTTACACTCACCACCCTAACAGATCTCCACAGAATTTATACAAATATATTAAAATACAATTTAACCTTTAATACATAATATACTAAAAAATCCATAATAAAAATTATATAATGAATGGTAAACACATCCAATTCAATAGAAATAGCTATATATTTACTAAAAATTATAAATATTCCCCACATTTCTTTAATTAAAAACGTCGATTGATGCATCTCCAAAAGAAAGACAAAGAAGAAGAAAAACATTATGAGTGTGATAGTAAACATAACCTCACAAATCCTTACCCTCTTTAGTATTCTATACAGCTTTTACTCAAAAACAGCTTTTACTCAAAAACTTCAAAGGAAGGCACTATTCTATACAGCTTTTACTCAAAAACTTCAAAGGAAGGCACTCAGTTCGAAATCCACATTAAGTCCTAAGGGAACAAGTGTTTTGAGGGTGAATATCCAGAAACTCTCTCTCTTTTTCAGAGAGATGATTCTATTCCCTCCTCTCCAATGTGGTAACACTTGCTCCAAAACAGTAAACTTAAGACCTGATGTGTCTCCATTATGTTTTTGGATGAAATGATTAGACAGAAAGTGTGTTGTGATACCTCTCCTTATGTTACTAATATGTTCAAGTATGCGTGTTTGTACTTTTCTTGAAGTTTGACCCACATATTGTAGCCCACAAGGGCAAGACACAAGGTATACTACATGATCAGTTTTACACGTTAGAAGCTGTTTAATACTAAACCGCTTTCCTGTTACAAATGATGTATAACCGAATTTATCATCAGTCCTGTGTTTACAGGCCGTGCACGTAGTACAACCAAAAAAGCCTTTAGTTTGTGTTAGCCACCTATTTGCAATTGGATTTATTTTTTGCAGTGCGCTAGGGGCTAACTTATCCTTCAAAACCTTGGCTCTTTTGAAAATTACAGTCGGTTTATCTGGGACAATTTCTCCCAGTACAGAGTCATTTTTAACAATATGCCAATGTTTATGATGATATTTGAAATTTTTTCTGATTGGCTATTGTAATTTGTACAAAATGAAAACTCAAAGTTATTCTTAGATCTCAACTGTTTTTTGTTATCACATAAACAAAACTTTGCAGGAAGATACCTCTGTAGTTATAAAACAAGCTGATAAAGGGGGCGGAGTGGCTATACTAGATAGAAAAGATTATATCGCTGAATCCAATAGGATTCTGGGTGACAGCCACACTTATTTACCTTTAAAGAAAGATCCAACAGCAGATTTTTTAAAAGAACTTAAAATTCTGTTAGATAAAGGTAAAATGGAAGAAGTAATAAACATGGAAGAATACAATTTCTTATATAGAGATAACCCAGTTAGACCTATATTTTATTACCTTCCTAAGTTACACAAAAATATCTCTAACCCCCCAGGAAAACCTATTATTGCAGGCATAGATTCTCTAACGTCCCATCTATCTGCCTACATAGATGTTTACTTACAAAAATATGTGAAAGAACTCCCCTCCTACCTCAAAGATACTACTGATATTCTACGTATTTTAGATAAACAGGTTTGGGAAGAGGGATGGTATCTAGTGACATGTGACATCACGTCACTATATACCTGTATAAACCATAGAGACGGACATGAGGCAGTTGACAGAGCACTGTCCAAAGACTCAGAGATGCCAAACGAACAGGCCAATTTTATTCTGGATGGCATTAAATTCATCCTAGAGCACAACTACTTCATGTTCGAGGGTACATATTATCTACAAAAATGTGGTACCGCCATGGGCACAAAGTTTGCACCCAGCTATGCAAACCTCCTGATGGGTGCTTGGGAGGAAGACCACATATGGTCTGTTGCAGAGCTGGGTGAGAATTTGTGCCTATGGCGCAGGTATATAGATGATATCATTTTTGTTTGGAAAGGGGATGAAGATAGCCTCATTCTATTCACCCATTACCTTAATGATAATTTGTTAAATTTACATTTTACATGTGACTATAGTCAAGAAAAAGTGAACTTTCTAGACTTAGAAATTTTCATTGAGGATGGTCTTATTAAGACCAAGACCTTTTTTTAAGGGTGTTGATATTTACAACTACATATCTATGGACAGCTGTCATCATCCAAAATGGTTGGAAAATGTGCCATATGGGCAAATACGAAGAATTAGAAGAAATTGCACTGATGACAGCAATTTCTATAGCCAATCAGCCTTTTTACAAAATAGGTTTAAAGAAAAAAATTATGGGGATACAGTGATAAGAAATGCACTAGTAAAAGTAGAAAATTTAGAGAGGAAAAATCTGTTATGTGATAACAAAAAACAGTTGAGATCTAAGAATAACTTTGAGTTTTCATTTTGTACAAATTACAATAGCCAATCAGAAAATTTTTCAAAGATCATTCATAAACATTGGCATATTGTTAAAAATGACTCTGGTAACTGGGGAGAAATTGTCCCAGATAAACCGCTGTAATTTTCAAAAGAGCCAAGGTTTTGAAGGATACAGTTAGCCCCTAGTGCATTGCAAAAGTAAATCCAATTGCAAATAGTGGCTAACACAAACTAAGGCTTTTTTGGTTGTACTACGGTGCACGGCCTGTAAACACAGACTGATGATAAATTCGGTTATACATCATTTGTAATCAGGAAAGCGGTTTAGTATTAAACAGCTTCTAACGTGTAAAACTGATCATGTAGTATACCTTGTGTCTTGACCTTGTGGGCTACAATATGTGGGTCAAACTTCAGAGAAAGTACAAACACGCATACTTGAACATATTAGTAACATAGGAGAGGTATCACAACACACTTTCTGTCTAATCATTTCATCCAAAAACATAATGGAGACACATCAGGTCTTAATTTTACTGTTTTGGAGCAAGTGTTTACCACATTGGAGAGGAGGGAATAGAATCATCTCTCTGAAAAAGAGAAGAGAGTTTCTCTGGATATTCACCCTCAAAACACTTGTTCCCTTAGGACTTAATGGGATTTCGAACTGAGTGCCTTCCTTAAGTTTTTGAGTAAAAGCTGTATAGAATATGGCCTTCCTTTGAAGTTTTTGAGTAAAAGCTGTTTTTTGAGTAAAAGCTGTATAGAATACTAAAGAGGGTAAGGATTTGTGAGGTATGTTACTATCACACTCATAATGTTTTTCTTCTTCTTTTTGTCTTTCTTTTGGAGATGCATCAATCGACGTTTTTAATTAAAGAAATGTGGGGAATTATTTATAATTTTTAGTAAATATTAGCATTTCTATTGAATTGGATGTGTTTACACATCATCATTATAATAATTTTTATTATGGATTTTTAGTATATTATGTATTAAAGGTTAAATTGTATTTAATATATTTGTAATTCTGTGGAGATCTGTTGGGTGGTGGTGAGTGTAATCAATTACCCAATTAATTAGATCGTTATGTTGTGACCAATAGGGAGAAAGGTCATTATAAGTAGGAAGGGTATTTAAAGTATCCTCCTATGGTATTACGTCACTCCTGACGAAGCCGTCGATCTTGCATGGCGAAACGCGTAAGCGTAACCCTCAACACAACACCCTGAGGGAGACGATATCCAGCTGATGTTCCGGTGGCCGCCAACTGTACCCGTGTATATTCGGAAGTGACGTATCGCATCCAGCCTGCAGCCTCCGGTGACGCCAACCACATCCGTGAACCCGGAAGTGACGTATCGGCATCCAGCTTGCAGCACAGGACGAGTACCGGTGGAGAAGACGGACGCGTTGAGGACGACTCGTTATTATCATCTTTACCTGTAACAACGCCCGTTTTACTTCCGGTATCTGTAGCCTTGATTTTAACCATTCCGGAAAATTCATATGTCTTTTACTAATCTTGGCTCTGTGTCTCTCTTCGGAAATTTATTTCTCCCTTCTGTTGTTTATGGACATGTTCTTTATCCAATAGCCTTTGCTCCTTGGAGCATTACCCACAATTTAATTTGCCAAACAGTATACACTATGGTAGTTTGTATATTTTCCAGGTATTGACGCTCCCCTGATTCCATCCCACTTACATGATGCACAGCCATAAAATCCTGTCAGATTTTTAAGCCACCCTTGGTTGGTCTCTCTTGCGCTTCTTAAAGCGCTTGGTGCAATTATGTTTTTAATATTCTGTGCCTTTTTAAAAATTATTTTCGGATTATCCGGTAAAATTTCCCTTAATATGGTATCTGATTTCAGAACATGCCAGTGTTTGCGCAAAATCTTTCCTATATTTTTGGCTTCTTTATTGAAAGTTGTCAGAAATGCTGTGTCATATGGAATTTCAAAGTGGGAGATTTTGTCTTCTTATGCGGCTCTAAAGTTTCCTTTCTATCTAAATTCTTTGCCTTTGTTAATGCCGTATCTAAGATTTCCAATCAGGTTTGGGGGCGAGCTGGGGGGAAACCTTGTCCTATGGTGGCGCTACATTGATGACATTATCCTTATTTGGCAGGGAGACAAAGGATGTTTAGAGCAATTTATTTTAGATCTGAATAATAATAATTTTAATCTAAAATTTACACATACTATAAGTGAGACTTTTATTGAATATCTAGATTTGAACATATACATAGAAGAAGGTACCATAAAAACAAAAACACACTTTAAAAACGTTGATTGCAACAATTTTATTTTAAGATCAAGTGCCATCTACACAAGGTTGGACGAGTCCCCTATAGCCAATACAGGAGACTTCGTAGAAACTGTACCGAAGACAATATTTTTAATGACCATTGTAAAATTTTGGAAAAAAAGATTTGTGGAGAAACACTATAGCCGGGAAATCTTAGATACGGCATTAACAAAGGCAAAGATTTAGATAGAAAGGAAACTTTAGAGCCGCATAGAAACAAATCTCCCACTTTGAATAATCCATATGACACAGCATTTCTGACAACTTTCAATAAAGAAGCCAAAAATATAGGAAAGATTTTGCGCAAACACTGGCATGTTCTGAAATCAGATACCATATTAAGGGAAATTTTACCGGATAATCCGAAAATAATTTTTAAAAAGGCACAGAATATTAAAAACATAATTGCACCAAGCGCTTTAAGAAGTGCAAGAGAGACCAACCAAGGGTGGCTTAAAAATCTGACAGGATTTTATGGCTTTGCATCATGTAGGCCTGGTCACACAATTAGAAAGAAAAAACTAGCTTTATTATGCCATACAAATAAAGAGTCTTTCAAAATTAGCAATACATAAATTGTCACAACACCGATTTGTATTTTATCCTCCAGTGCCCCTGCGGCTACAATATGTAGGTAAGACACTCAAGGCCTATTCGTACCCGCATTATCGAACATCTAAGCAATATTAGAAGGGTTTTTAACTCATAGCGTCTCAAACTTTACGCCAATACCATCAATATCAAATCCGGATAGTCTGAGATTTACTGTGATCGAAAATGTTAAACAACACTGGAGGGGGGCCGTTCTAGAGAGTGGATTTAAGTAAAAGGGAAATTGTTACTGGATTCACAAACTTGACACACACTAATTCCACACGGTTTGAATTCAGACAGCTTTGAAATCTTACCCCTTTTACATGCTAATACATTGGTAGTTAATATTCTATACTGTGGACCCACTTTTTTTTGCACTAAGCCTCTTTGCTGTGCCTGTTTTAAATATATATATTTTAAATAATTATAATATTAGGGCTATTTTATAAATCAATGTTTTATTATATATTTTTTTAAACATGATATATTTTTTTTAACAATAAATAATATTTTTGAACTACACTTTATATTATTGTAAATTAAAAACACATTTTCTATAAACACATTTTTGTATGAAAAACCAAATACGAATATCTAATTCTATATTTTTTCTGAGCTCTAAAGTAATCTATTGCTGAATCTCTCCTTGATTGATTGCTTATCAAACAGAACTCAACACCCCTATCTGGGCTTTATTTACCTTTATCTCTAACAACCTCTAGTAGAATAAATAGGTTGTATTGTATATTACTCTATGAATTTTCTATAAACTATTTAGAAGATACAGTCCTATATACTAATATATGTTTTCTGTGTCTTTTCTCTCTCCCGACCGCGAGTTTTTAAAGTGTAACTTTTAATATTATGATATTTATGATATATGAAATAATATATATATATCTATTTTAAGCAATTCAGAACCTTTAAATAATTATCCCAACTATATGTATAAGATTTTTTATTTGAATGTTTTAAAGCATTGTACCATGTGTATTTGAACTATAAATTATAGCATAATAGTGAGTTTATGTTTTGAACCCACAGAGACTTTTGTGCCTATGTAAAGGCAAAACTGTGGTTAAATTATGTACTAACGATCTCAATGAGATGACAATGAGAAGCCAATTAGTTAACATCGTATAAATTATGACGCCCACACAATACGTCATGACGCTCCTGACGAACTGTATGCCAAGCGAAACTCGTGAGCCAACTCATCAAGCTGCAGCTGCTTTGAAAGAATACTCAAGACGTTTGTATTCTCCCGCGGATCCTCTCCCCAGCGCTGTCACAGTCTACCTCCACTGGATGCGATATACGCGAGAGGGAAGTGTCGTCAGACGCTATATCCGGCGGCACGACTGGAGATAGAAGAGGACGGGGAGACAACACTACAGTGGGGCGCGAATATCGACGCGCTAAAGATACCTTTATGTGCATGTGTTCTATTGTACAAAGTGTGAGTACATGTCTTAAATCTCCTACCGTATATAAACCCGTTTTTTGCAACCTGCACCATCGGGCTGTTCTGGCTTTCTGTCCACATATACCGTATTGGGACTCGAGTATTATCATCATCTTGGATTATACTAACCTGTGTGATGACCGAGTGGGGATAAATACACCTAAAAGAAATTTCAACACTCCCTTCCTATCTGACTGAGTCAGACAAAAGCGAATTTCCTTTATTGTTGCTGAAGTAGGTTTCTCCCCCAAGCCAAATTCACATCAAGTCTATATTAATCACAATACTGCACAATCATTGTTTTATTATGTTTTTATTACATGGTGTATTCCCTGACTGGATCGCTCACTTTCTACAACAAACCAAGACTGTACTCGTGGAAAATCTTAGCACATTTTCCTGGAAGGTTTGAGAAGTATCCTGTTGGGTAACATCTTTTATTTCACTTTTCATAGCACTGAATATTTAAAAGGAAATTGTGGCGCCTAGGCAAGTCATTTAAGTGTATTGACTTCACTTAAAGGCAATGAAAGCACAGCCAATCAGAATGGCTTTGCTTCAATTGCCTTTAAGATGACGTCATTAAAAGAAACATGGCCGTCCTCACATGGTATGGTAGCCAATCAGAGCGTGGGAAGTCTATCCCTACTCTGATTGGCTGTAGTACCATGTGACAGGTTTTAAATGACGTCACATCCGTTCTAACCCCAAGCCTCTGTCACATGGTATACTAGAGCTGAAACGCTTTGGTTTTAGGTCCGGGGACCCCCTGCTTCCCGAGATACAGGCCCCTTTATGGGGTGCCGGTATCCCTCTGCTTTGTTTACATTCCGCGGTCACATGATCGGGATCTTTAAATGCAGAGGGATATCGGCACCTCATAAAGGGGCCTGTATCTCGGGAAGCAGGGGGTCCCCCGACCTGAAACCAATGCGGTTCAGCTCCGGAGACCCCCTGCACATGTACACTATGAGTAAAAGTTGTTAATAAATAATTTTTATTTTGCCGATATGTGCGCTGAGAGAGCGGCTGGTCTCTCTCTGCTGCAAACACTTATCGGCAGAAACGTCCTATCGGCAGGTTATCGGGATCCAGGCTGTTTCGGCACAGGCTCATCGGCAGTTTTGCTTTCGCAGTGATTCGGCACGGATCGGCATGGATTCGGCCCTTACTGAATACTGCGAGGGCAAATCGCCAAAATAAGGCCTATCGTCAACCCTTGGCAATTGCACTTTTTTGGGGTTTTCTGCATAGAGCCCTAAGTCTAATCCTACCAAGACTGATACACCCAGATCAAGTCGGCTTTATCAAAGGGAGGCAGGCAGCGGATTATACCCGACGATTTATTGATCTGCTAGAATAGGTGAACAACAACAACAAAAAAGCATGTTATTTAGTCTGGATGCGGAAAAAGACTTTGATAAGATAGACTGGCCATATCTCAAAGAAACGCTTGCAGCATTCGGTTTCGGGGAACGGGTGAGTGGGGCGATTATGTCGCTGTACTCAGGCCCATCTGCCAGGGTCATACATAAGGGCTTCCCCTGACTCCCTTTTCAAATTCAAAGTGGCACCAGACGGGGGTGCCCGTTATCTCCCCTCCTGTTCGCCCTTTGTATCGAACCCCTGTCAGCACACATTCGTGATCACCCGGATATCTCAGGGTTAAACGCTTATTCACAAACACATAAGACGGCCCTATATGCAGATGATATCCTCTTAATTTTTTCAAAATGCCTTACCTCCCTACCAAACCTATTTGACCTACTAGACAGATTCTCAAAGGTTTCTGGTTTCAAAATAAATCAATCCAAATCTGAAGCTCTGAATATCAATCTACCTAGACATACAGAGAAATTATTGAAATTGAATTTTAACTTCAATTGGCAAAAGCACTATATAAGATATTTGGGGATTCAAATCACAAAAGATGCAAAAAGCATTTATAATGCAAATTATCCCAACCTAATTCAGACTTTAAAAAAAGATCTTTCCAGATGGGCATCCAAGAAGATTTCTTGGATAGGTAGGATACATAGTGTTAAAATGAATCTCCTTCCCCGTATCCTATATCTCTTCCAAACATTACCATTGCCACTCAAACTGAAGGACATACTCTCACTACAGTCTGAAATATCGAACTTTATCTGGAAAGGGAAAAAAACGAGAGTTAATAAATTGAATATGCAAAGACCTGTTATAGCGGGCGGCCTAGCGGTACCCTGCCTGTTATCGTATTACAAAGCGGCCCAATTAGGTCAAATCGTTCAATGGCATTCCGACCCTAAATTGAAAAGATGGGTGGAATTGGAAGGTGCTGCTTGTTCCCCATTGGAACTGAGCAGCCTAATTTGGCTACCTAAAAATGTGCGAAGACACACTGCTCTGCCATTCACCTCAATGTCTAACTCCTTATCGGTCTGGGAAGCTTCGAGATTAAAACACTCACTCACATCAGGAAGCTCACTGATGTCCCCTATTTGGAATATCCCTAGGTTTGCACCCGGCCTAATTGGAAACATTGGATCAATCTGGAGATCAAACGGATACAATAGAATCAAAGACCTGGAGGGCTATAATCTAAAAATCAAAACATTTGATCTAATCAAATCAGAGAAAAATATTCCCCATACAGAATTCTTTAAATACCTCCAGATCAGAGCATTTTACAACAAATTTGCCCCATATCCCCCTATGACTAAATTCGAAAAGCTCTGTTGGACTGAAACCGACACAAAGGGACTCATCTCTACGATATACGATGAAGAAACTGATTCAAAAGCTCTAAATCAGCAAACCCAGTCATTTCGGAACCAATGGGAGTTAGATCTAGGGGAATCCCTAGAAGACAAAGATTGGAACACCATATTTCTAGCGGCCGCCAAAAGCTCCATCTGCACGACACTAAAGGAGAACGCATATAAAGTTCTTATGAGATGGTACCTCACCCCACTCAAATTATCTAAGTTTGTTCCAGGCTCCTCCCCATTGTGCCCTAAACAATGTGGAGGAACGGCTGACTTACTGACCATATGCTGTGGTCTTGCCCTCGGATATCCCAAATATGGGAAAAGATCAGGAATTGGATTCAGAGGATTTTTGACCTTACTATTCCCCCTGACCCCTGGCTGTTCCTTTTGAACAGACCTCTAAAGGGTCTATCAAAATCACATAATAAATTAATTGCACATTTTGCAATTGCAACAAGGTGCGAGATCGCAGCACTATGGAAAAGCCCCGATATTCCAATTATCCCAAAGATTCGGAATCGAATTTGGTTTATTTGCCACTAGTGGTGAGAGAAAATTAAACTAAAAGCATATAATCAGCGCTCTAACCTAAAAATCTATACCTATATATTAATTAAAATAACAAGGTGCTCTATACATGAAAAAGGGGAATCCCCTATAGGAAAAACCCTAACATTAATTCCTCACAACCTATTTTGGTAGATTAGGGAATGGCTGCCTCAGGAATAAACAAACATATCCACAAGGATTGTATAACATGCACAAAAATTAATATATATACAGTGATTCCCTGGCGCACTACCAGATATTAACCTGACAGAAGGAGGTAGTCCCATAAATCGATTGATGATATGAATGAGATCCACAGTCACAATGTCCCGTTCTTTTAGATTGGAGACTTGTCTGGAAATACAAAATGAAACAACCATTGCGCAGTACCCTATGGTCATGTTTGCACAACCCGCACCGTGCTATCTACTTACTTAAAAATAGACAGAATTGGGCCTCAAAAGGTTTCTTTACTTCTCCTCACGGTTGGCTCCAACTGATTCCTGCTACTGGTACACGATTTTCACGTCCAGCATCAGCAACACCATAACCGATTGGGAACAGAAAAGGGCGCCAATAGTGTGATACTAAAACATTTATTATTAAAAAATACAGGCTTAAAGACATGAACTCACATGCTAAAAAGCCCTATGCGTGTCCTACAACGTGCCGTCCGCTTCACATGCAAGGATGCCGAGGGATTGCAGGAGGAGGCTGGAATCGGCGTGGATCCCCGCTTCGTGGCCGCGACTCGGAGCGCCTAGTCCCTCCTCCGATGACGTTCCCCGCCAATCAACCTCTTCTCCCTGCACAGGGTCTGCACGTCGCACAGGGTGCTGACAAGAGGAAAGAGGTCTTGAGCAGAAAGGCTCTGCTGAAATCAAGACACCCAAAGGCCTATATTCCATGACACAAAGGACCCAGGAACCTACTGACTTGAAGGGCCACCTGCTTTAAGCACCGTAGGGGCATGGGCAGAATGAAGATGAGGATGAAGAAGGCCTTCATCGTGGGTGAATAGGGAGCCCCAACAGCCACTTGTGGACACTACCAACCCCCTAGGGGTACCTCCGGGGGCTACCACCAGGAACGGAGCCAAGCTGTCTTGAAGGGCGAATCCCTATGGAGATGACATCAGCATGAGAGGGAGATCCTAGCAGAGTCCTAGTATACAGCTGCTGCTGAGAGTGCCCGCTGAGAGGATATACTACACCAATTCCACACCAGCAACATCGAGTGGTAACCAGTGTGAATACACACTCAATGCTTACTTAATCATACTTGATGTACGCAGTTTATATATAATTTTATTCATTATACACTTGTATTACCTACTTCACTATTTGCGTTGTGCGCTGTTTTTTGTTTCCAATCACTGTATATGTTGTAATATCTGTTCCTTTCTGTTGTAATTTTTGTGGTTTATTTGCCAGATGGAAAAATTAACGAGTTTAGTTAATGACACTGGAGACAATTATCTCAAAGTCTGGTTACCTTGGCTGGCACAGACAGATATCCCCGGGATTGAGGGTAACACAATCTGGCTCTGATATTATGAGATGCGTTCTCCTTTGGGGAGCGTGAGCCTACAAATTCACTTAACAAAACAACCCTATCACTTACCCCATCCATTCAAATAAACCCCCCCCTTTTTTTTGTCGCCCCCCCTTTGTTTTGTTTACCCACACCTTTGTCTCCCCCAAGACACATGATTTAGTAGGGCTCGAAAAGCCATGAGATCCCAAAATATACGAACCATGTATATCTTCTCATGATTGTACTGATTGTAATGAGTATGTTATATTCACAAGTTGGTTACGTAATGTCCTTTCTGTATAACACTCCAGTTGTAATCCAGGGGGAGCATGAAGGGAAAAGAACATAAAACGATACGTCACTTCCGGTCGCGGTTCTGTGAGTATCTGTCAGTAAATTTCTCCTCTCTTTTCTCTCCTCTCTCTCCTCTCTGGGATTAACTGTGGTAATATAGGGTTGAATCAGAATATTTACATGCTATATATGATTGCATTAGCATATTTCTATCTAGCAGGGAAGGGGTTAAATTGTGTCTTTATCATTGTTTCCATAATAGGGGAGATGTTACTTATTCTCACAAGTGGGCTTAGATTATTAATAAACAAATTTTACCTCATGTTTTTCAATGTATGAAAAAATGTTAATAAAAAATATATAAAAAATATATATATTAATATATGGGAGAGCTCCATCATGTAAACAACTTAATACATTTGTAGGGATACACATACATATTCAGGAGGGGTTGGTTTCATAATCTATAATCTTATTTTTACTCTGACCTTTGTTAGGCATGGAAGTACCTTTTCTGATGGGAAATACAAAACATAATATTCTGCAGCATAGCACAACTGAATGTTTATATTCATTATAACTCTTATACAAATGCAATAAAGTCTTGAGTACAGTGCAAAACCTGGATGTAATACGCTAAGTAGTATACATTGACATATTTCTATTTTTCAGCATAGCACAACTAGATATTTTTACATATTCATTACAATTTTATACAAATGTAATAAAATCCTTGGTTAAGTGCATAACCTGGGGAAACTGAGCTTCAGTGACATACAGTGATATAATTCCACTTATTTTACCTAAAAAACAGATAACTCATGCGTGCTGTGGAAGAGAAAAACAGAAGAGAGAACAGCAGATGGAGAAAACAAAGGAACTGGTTAGTTCGATCCAACAATCTTATGTATCTACATGGTTTACAAGAAAGGTGCTATCTCAATTTCCATATTAAGGCCCCTGGGGGAGAGAGTCCGCAACCTATGAATCCAGAAAGTTTCCCTTCTCACGAGTTCCAGATTGCGATCTCCCCCCCCTGTACAGAAACTTATACTCCCCCTCATCCAGCACCTCCATGTTCCTACCCTTCTCCAACAGACACCTCAACTCCTCTGTGAATTCATTTATTGG
>WSYH01014669.1:0-15234 GCA_036426205.1 Ascaphus truei
TAATGTCAGGAATACAGTAATAAGATAGGTGCAGTGTTACGTCAGGTAATTAATGTCAGGAATACAGTAATAAGATAGTTGCAGTGTTACGTCAGGTAACTAATGTCAAGAACACAATAATAAGATAGTTGAATGGATATGTCAGGTAATTAAGGTCTTTATAGTGTCCTAGTTTATGTAAGGCTCATAGGGTAGAGGTTAGCTAGGAAAAGTTTGGCTATGAGTTAGTAATAGAACAACTGTGTAAGGGGTATCATTGATGCAGAGTGAATTCTAGGGAGTTTTAAGGACATATGCCCCAAGCTAATACTGTAGCTATCAGTAGTGGAATAGAGTACATAGTGTATATTTTAATTGTCTTTTAGGTTAATAACCAATTCTTTACAACTGTGTTTAAGTACCGGTATGTACCTCCTCGGTACCGCCTGTGAGGAAGTGAAAGTACCATCTATTTAATAAACTTTATTTTTTCGTTAAACTATAAAACTCCTGGCGCCCTTCATTTATTATCCTTAAACCCATCTGAGAGAGCCATGCGCAGCCGCCAGAACCACCTGCTGAATTGAGGTAATAACCCTGAGTGTCTGACATCTAACATACAGCTGTACACTCCCTTGGAGCCGGGTAGGGAGGGGTTACACAAATAAGGATGTAGGTACTATCCACTATTGAATAAAAGCTGTAAGTAACAATGGAGATTGAGTCCACTGTGTGGAGACCACCAGAACACTAGTAATATTTGTCCATGACACAAATCTAAAGGACCAATTGTAGGCAATATCTGGTGAGAGAAGTGTTATCACATGAACTGAGAGTATTCAGTTTGAGGCAGACACATGGCATCAGCCATAGATAAAAATGAATAATTGATACCAAGTCTCTCACAATAGCAAATAGCCATATACTGGAGGTGTATTGGTGTAACAGATATTAATGGCTAATGAACTCCAGTTAATTATCTCCAGAATACCAGCTGAGGTATTTGTAACAGATCAATCATATACATGTAACTTAGATACCAAGTTAACAATTGTAAATGGCTGCCACTAATCAATCATATACTGGTGAGGTAATCACCTGTTAGTGATTGTATCAATCCAGAGATCAATAAAAACGGCCAATACCGGCATAGAGCTTATTTGGAATAAAGCCGTATCTGAAGATGGCAGTATACAAGATATAGTGCCCTTTCCTCTGGGTATTCTGTTGTAGCTCTGTGCCGGTGAGAGAAGTGCTGCCACATGAACAGAGTATTTTCAGTTTAGGCAGAAACTTAGCATAATTAGACTGTAAGCTCCTCGGGGCAGGGACTCCTCTTCCGATATGTTACTTTTATGTCTAAAGCACTTATTCCCATGATCTGTTATTTATATTATCTGTTATTTATTTGATTACCACATGTATTACTACTGTGAAGCTCTATGTACATTAATGGCGCTATATAAATAAAGACATACAACACAATACAATAAGTGAACAGTTGATACGAAGCCTCTCACATTAGCTGGGTCAAATAGCCAGATACTGGAGATATATTGGTATAATATATATATTAATGGCTAATATGAGCCAATTAATTATCTCCAGGCTACCAGCTAGTAGTAAGGACTTTGTCACAGATCAATCATATACATGTAACTTAGTTACCTGTTAACAATTGTAAAAAGTAGCTACTAGTCAATCAAATACTGGTGAGGTATTCACCTGTTAATGATTATATCAATCCAAAGATCAATAAAGAAGGCTAGAGTCAGCAGAGGGCTTATTTGGAATAGGACAGTGTTTAAGAATGGCAGTATGAAGGATATAATGCCTTTGTGTATTATACTGTAGCTTCACAATTACAATATACAGTAGTGTGTGGTACACAGCACTGTACATGCAATTTTACAGGCAAAGTCCATCCCAGGTGAGCTGACAATCTATGGTTTTGGTGCCTGAGTCACAGGGAGATAAAGTCACTTGCCCAAGGTCACAAGGAGCTGACACCCGGATTTGAACCAGTCTCCCCTACCTCAAAGTCAGTGTCATTCTTTTCAGACTCAGTGCTTTTACTGAGTCACATCTGCATGTGAACCCAGACATGCCCCAATCAAGCCAATCAGGTGAAACGCACATCAGGCAGAAGGCGCTGGTGCTACCACACCACAGAGGCGCTATCAACTTGCTGAGCCATGAGGAGTATGGAGATGTTCTGGTCGGCGGCCCTCATAGCACTCTCGTCTACAAGATGCTAAGAATCAAACGTTGCTGAAAAGTTACCGTACAACACCGTGCACATTCAAAGCAACAGGCAGGAATATTTAGGATATGCTGGCAGCAGACTCTTTTTTAGCTATACCAGAGATGGATTTGACTGTTTATTGAACACAACATCCCCATGGGAGGACATGACCGACATGGAATATCACTTAATGGACCAAGCCATTAATTATTAATTTTTTGATATATTTCCTTTTATTTAATTTTTTATATCTTTTCACTTATTGGACTTATTTTTTTTTAATTAGAGAGTTTGCTGTATTTAAGTTATGGCAGTGACCATCTAACATATATTATCTCACATTGCATGCAATATCTTGTATATAATGTATAACCCTGCTCACTTAATGTAACTATGTATTTGGAACCATGTATTTGTCATCCTAACTCTATGCCCAACACATACTTGAAAATGAGAGGTAACTCTCAATGTATTACTGCCTGGTAAAACATTTTCATAAATAAAATAATATGATTGTATACTATAACTTCTGATTGGGATCATGTTGATCTTACAATATGCCACCAGAACAGAGTGGGAACAATAGTCTCCCACATGTTACAGTGTATATAGAAAATACACCTTATGATGAAGCACACAAAATATACATATACATGTTTTATATATATTTTTTACTTAGCTGAAATAATCCAGTGTCCCCAGCTGATATGTGCATGTCCGAAAACACCAAGGATATGGAATATGAAGGATAAACTATGCCCAGATTGTGTTTCTCCTACCTATTCCAAATGTGTATACTGTAGAGACATATGTGCTCTAAGGCAGGGGTGCGCAAGCTTTTCAGTCCGCGCCCCCCTGCCTGCTCTCCCCCCTGCTTGCGCCCCCCAGCCCACCTTTACCTGTTCTCCGGCGTCTTCTGACGTCACGATGTCATGTGACCATGCGGCGTCATTTGATGCGCATTGCCATGACGACATGTCACCAGAAGCTGTCGGAGACCAGCTAAGGGAACTTACAGAGGCCTCCCGCGATTTCCCCGGCATTTCATTTAAATGCTTTGAGGAAGAGCGCAGGCCCTCTGTAAGCGTTGCGTCCCCCTCAGTTTGCGCACCCCTCCTCTAAGGGCTGGGACCCCCTGCGCCCGGAGGCGCGGGCGGCTGCACGGGCTTTCCCCACCAGCAGGGGAATCCTCCCGAGCCAGTCCCGGTCCCCCCTGGCTGCACAGCTCACTACACGCTGTGACGCGTCAGCCGCTAGGGGATACAAGAGAATTGTGATCCCTAGCTTCGACGCGTCATGTGGTGTGGCTGTGAGCCAATGAGGAGGGGAGGCTTCGGGAGGAGGAGAGGCTTCGGGGAGCGGGGAGGAGTGTGGAGTGCCTGCCTCTGTCACTCTGTGTGTGTGTGTGTGTGAGAGTGCCTGCGTGTGTGTATGAGTGCCTGCGTGTGTGTGTGTGTATGAGTGTGTGTTGCTTGTGATTACTTCAATCAGCACCTCCAGCCCGAGCCCGTGGAGGGAGGGAGGGGGGGAGAGTAGCGGGTCCCTCCGCTCAAGCCACGCCCCCCTCCCGCTCAAGCCTCCCACTACCTCCCGCTCCCGCTCCGGCTCCCGCTCCCTACAGACCGCATATCGCGGTCTGTGTATGTCAGCGCCCCGCCTGTCTGCAGTGCGGGAGCGCTGACAGAGGGAGAGGGGCCTTAGCCTAAGGTAGAACTCGTGGGGTCTTTTTAATCTCGTTTTGTGTTTTTTTTTTTTTTTAAATTATGAACGCCAAATGCAGCATTTTTTTATTTATATTTTTGTTGTTGTCAGTATATACATATTATGAGTATTGAGTGCACCTTATATGGGAAGTTTCTCTTCCTTTCTTTGTGGTGGTATCTAAAAACACTCAGTGATGTAACGTATTTCTTATATCATTTTTTTAATAATTTACGAGGAAAGATCAATCTTGTTTTTAAAATTTGTCATGAGAAATACGTGAAAATAATATTTACCCATGCCATTTTACATCTATATTTATTATACCTATTTTAATAATAGTTTTGCAAATCTAGGCATGAATTTCTATTAAAAAAAAATAATAAAATGAAAAAATAAAAATGATATATAGTTATATAAATAATTAAAAATGCAAAAATAAATTCAAATAAAGTATATATTCATACTGCAAAATATCTAAGGCTATGGTGGGAGGGGGGTCTATACACTATATTTTATGCCTGGCACACAAACAATTTAGGGTGAGTTAAACAAAGTTGCAAAAATCCTCCACTGTACAGCAATGACAAAGAACACTTTGGAGCATGTTCATATGTCTCAGAGAGGTCCCCAAACCTGCCTTAGGCTAAGTCCATAGTGAATTTAGCCGTGCGGAGGCGCGCTGAGGCTGAGGGAAAGCGGGTGCTTTCCCAGGCCATAGACCGCGCACCGTCCGGGGGCGTGTCGGGGGGGGGGGGGGGGGTGACGCCACGGAGCTGGTTCGCCCTCATTGGGTGAACCGCTCACGTGACCGGCCCTGCGCTCCGGCGAGCACAGAAACTAAAATTTTCCTAAGACACACGCTTCCGCATGCTTGCGGAAGCGTGCGCGAGCCCCTGCTAAAGCCGCTCTCATTGCGGCTGCAGGGGCTCACTGCCGAGCAGCAGCACGCCTCAGCACAGGTCAGTGCCTAAGCGCTGACCATGCCCGAGGCCTTAGGCTGCGGTGAGGGTGATGTTGAGCGGGCGCGCACTCGTGATCGCCGCGATGAAACACATTGCTACAATGTGTGTGGCTAGCGTTAGTGCGCGCCTGCGTATGCTCGTGAGCGCACGGCACCAGCTGCTTTCAGAGACAGGTAAATTTGTCTCTGGCGCATCACGTGAGCGGTTCGTCCAATAAGTGCGAACCAGCTCCGTGGCGTCATGGCCACGCCCCAGACATTCCACCACATGCGCAATTGGCAGGACAGAAATCCCCAAGCAAAATGAGCGCCGAATTTTCAAAAGTTTGAGCAAAAAATGTACTGTAGGCAAGTGAGTTAGGTCAAGCTCACACATTAGTAGCCCTTCTAGTCATAATGGCTATCTGGGATCCATATATTTAATTAGAAAAATGTTTTATCTGGAAGTAATACATTGAGAGTTACCTCTCGTTTTCAAGTATGTCCTGGGCACAGAGTTATACAAATACATGGTTAAATTAAAAGAACAGGGTTATACAGTCAATTCACAGACATTTCATGGACAGAAAGAGTTGGAAAATTGGGTACAAGGGATAAAGGGATTTTGAGTTTCAGATTGAAATAGAGCAGCTTTAACATCACCAAACATCAGAGAACAGCAGCAAATGGCTCAAACCCTTTGGCTGCACCAAAGGCTGTCAGCCTTTGGGGAAATGCAGATGTACACTGGGGTGTTTGAGATTCAATGCAGCTTTAAATACAAAGTTCTTTATCTTCTTTGCTCATTAACATTCCAGTGGGTGGGGTTGACGTTACACAAAGTCCAAGCAAATGTTAACCCTTAGCACGCTGGTCCTGTGCTGAGAGGAGCAGCTCTTGGGGAGCCCCATCAGGCTGTCCGACTTTGGGGCAACGCAGATGTACAGATGTATATAGGCTATTTGATCATGGCCTAAACTACGTATCATGCTCTTGTAAAGTGAAACTAAATGCAGATACAGCTTTTTTTTTTACCATGCGACTATGTCAAATGTTAGAAACTTGTTATAGCAAAGTTTTGTTTTTTTACATAGGATGCAGAGCTGTTGTCACTGAGATTTGTAGACTTGCGGGTTTTTGCAAAATAAAAATGGGAAAAGTTCTTTTTTCCACGGCAAAAATTCATACAGGCCATTATAGAATGTAAGCCACGCAACTCATTCCTTGCACTTCCAATTGTTCTATAAACCACCCACAAATCATAGCGAAAGAAAGAAAGAAAGAAAGAAAGAAAGAAAGAAAGAAAGAAAGAAAGAAAGACAGAAAGAGAAAGAAAGGAAGGGCAAAATAGCTTTATAAATTCTGAGATGCATAACAAAAATGCCACACGTTGGTCCTTCTTACATACAGTATAAGGTAAAGCAGCTTCCCTGTGCTAGAGGACTTTATTTCCATTCATTTGAAAGAAAATGAACTGTGCTACAGTACAAGGCACACACACGTTAGTGTAATAATTGTAGCCAGGTGCCCCTGGCTATAGCCTTCTACTGGCCTCAGCACTATGTCCTGATAGGAACAGGCAGTGTTGGGGTTAAATTCCTGCGTGGGCCTAGCCTGCAGTTGCAGTCTGGATGTTTACTATGTTGCTTATCCACGGGCAGGCCTAAACCGGCAGTTGGAGTGTCATACCTTGGGAGGGTACTGACTGGGTCACATGTATATGGTGTGATGCCTGTCAGTACTTGAACCTGTCCTGTTATGGGGCAGGGTTGCAAGCCCTTCCCCCCAGGTATAAAAGCTGACACTCCACCAAGTTGAGGTTGTTGATGATTATGGGACAGTGTGTTATCCTTTTTCCTATAAGAGGGTCAAGGAGATTGGGAAGGGCCCTGGGGGGCTCAAGCCCCTGGGGTCTGATCCAGGGCTGGAGGACGATCATGCTGTTATGCAATAAACCTGCCATTGGACCAACTATGGTGCTTGGTTATTGGAGAGGAGTATTGCCTGGGGGGACCATCCTGCACTCAGCAGGAGCCTCATGGGATGGAGGCGCTGCACAGAAAAGTGATGGAGAAAGCCTGCCTTGTTGCTACCCCCTAACTCCAACTGCGGAGACACTCAGACCTCATTAACCAGCAGATGAGCGACAGCACCGGGGACAGTACCCATGTAGTGTCCGGGTCTGCCGTGGCCGGGGGGAACAGGTGCTACATAATAATAATAACTTTATTTCATATAGCACATTTTTCCCAATGGGACTCAAAGCGCGTCACAATTACAGTATACGGTACGCAGCACACAGGATTGTTACAGACATTCCCTGCCCAGGTGAGCTCACAATCTATGATTTTGGTGTCTAAGGCACAGGGAGATAAAGTGACTTGCTCAAGGTCACAAGGAGCTGACATCAGTAATAGTACCAGGTTCCCCTGCTTCAAACTCAATTTCCCTAATAATACTATGTGGGTTCTTAATACCACTACTATTTTTTCTATTTTTATTTTTTTACAACCTCAGAGTACCAATAATTTGTACTGACAATCTCATAGTTCCATTTTCTTTTTAAACAATAGTGGATTTATTTTAGGCAGCCTATCTTCCTAAGCATAAACAGTGTTCAGAGCTATATGATCAGAATAGCTTTGGCACAATTTAAAATAAATGTAGAATTTGGGGAAATCAGGCATCAAACCCCTACTTTCTTTTGAACCCAAGCCAACTACTGTACAGAAGGTAAAGGGACCCCTATACCCAAGAGGTAACAATTTGCAGAGTACAAAAACAAGAATGGAGCGCATGGTTTACTGGTGACACAAAACTGGTTCTGTATAGATTTCACGGGTGCTGGCTGATTAAAGAGAGAGATTTATTTTTTTGGGGAACAGAGTTAGAGGGTCTGTTTGTTTCAAAGCCTGTGGCCTGGGCAGTGACATCCCTGTCATAACAAATACAGATTTATCTGGTGCTTGATAACATTGGGGCACCTTTCTTTAATTCTGTGAGGTCTGGGAGTAACAGCTGCCTGTTGAAACACATTTCACCATCCAGAACAAATACATCATCATCTTTGCCATATCAGCAGCCCCAGTCCAAACAACAACTTCTCTGCAGGGTTTCTTCTGATTTCTTGGAGAACCTGTTTCGCTGGTAAGAAGTCGCTGTGTCTATTTGTTCATTCTAGGGTCTGGGAACTTCTTTAACCCTTTAGTGCCTCGGGACGTCATGGGGTCTGGCACTCAGGACGTCCCAAGACCTAGTGGCTGCATCCAAAAATCCTGCTTGTTCTGCTAGGGCAAATCTGATCTGCGCAATCTCAACTGATGGGGGACAGAAGGGGGGTAACGCCTCCCCATCCATTATCAGTAATGGTAGGAATCACGAGACCGCTTCTAGATGCAGTCATGTGATCGGAGTGGCACTCTGGCCCTGTAGCCCCTCCGGCACTCCAAGGATACACACAGAGTTAAACCCTTTGCTGGCAGTGAAGGGGTTATAGTAAAATGGAAATTCTTCATTTTTCATACTTAACAGCAAATTAAAACACCACGTGTGAGCACAAGTGGTATAATAGCACAAGCAAAAGTTGACACGCTGTGAGTGCCCATTTGCATGTCATTACCCACAATCCCTGGCTACAGTGGAAGCATTGTATGCCAAGGCCACGTCCCCAGTGGCCGCTGCGGCGTGCGCTACACACACAGTTGGCATGTGTGCGTGCACGCACAAGCCGTGATGCGTGACCGCCTTGGCTAAAAGACAATATGTTTGTCTTTTGGCGCGGTGGCCGAGGATTGGCCACGTCACAGTGGTTCAGCCAATGAGGGCGAACCAGCCGCATGACGTCATGGCCATACCCCCGCCACACACCCCCATCGCAATCTTGTCTTTCCCCCTGCAGCTCGAGCACAGAGCACAGATCGCGGCTTGCACCCCATGCACGTGCCACCCGGCCGCTTGTCGCGCATGCAGGAGCTGACACTAGTATATTTTAAATGTATTGAGGAGGTTGGAGTATATTTTAAATGTATTGGGGAGGTTGGAGTATATTTTAAATGTATTGGGGAGGTTGGAGTATATTTTAAATGTATTGGGGAGGTGGGGGTATATTTTAAATATATTGGGGAGGTGGGGGTATATTTTAAATATATTGGGGAGGTGGGGGTATATTTTAAATGTATTGGGGAGGTGGGGGTATATTTTAAATATATTGGGGAGGTGGGGGTAATTTTTTAAAATGTATTTGGGGGGAGGTGGGGGTATTTTTTAAATGTATTCGGGGGCGGGGGGTGTTTTTTAAATGTATTTGGGATGCGTGGGGGTGTTTTTTAAATGTATTTGGGGGGCGTGGGGGTATTTTTTATATGTGTTCAGGGGGCGTGGGTGTCCAGTATTTTTGGACAAGCCACCTTGCAACCCTATCTGAGGACCAAAATCAACTTAATAATAATGGAAAATGAATTAAATACGTTGGTGCCAGACACATATGGGCCTATATACTATAACCTTTATATTTAAAAAAATTGTGCGTCAAAATTTCAGTGCTAAAAATGAATACAAACCGTGGTAAATGTGCGTCTTTTATATTACATGTGATTCATAATTTGTTGTTTGCAATGACTTAGTGACGCATGGCCTCGTGGAATATATGATCAATAACATTTAGATAACAGAAGTCTGTGTATTTTCTTATTTATAATTAGTTTTAGTAAATGTCAATGATTAGGGTAATAATATATATAACAGCCATGCTGTGACAATAGTATATCTCGTTAACCTACAGTAAGCCGGCGTTAATGCTCCCAGTGACGAGTTGCACTGAGAAACGCTTCGCGCGATAACGCGAGTAGAACACTATGGTGCTAGCCTACATCTGTACATAACAGAGCATCCATGCTGCATCAAATATATTTTTGGTTGACACAGCTACTTAATTCTGCCCTAACACTATTAAAAGTCCCTTTAGGGTTTATGCCAAGTTGAAGGATTTTCTCCCTTTTTTGGTGCATAGAAACATTTCAGTAATTTTTTTAGTACACCTAACGCACTGAATTAGTGTCTATAGCCAAATTCCTCACCCACAACTCAGATGTATGGCTTAGCACATCTTAGTAAATATGATCAGAAGAGTTTTACATCTATTTTTCTTCAAAATAATTGCACCCGATTTATAAAAGGAAAGAACCTAATTGCTTTCAATGGGATTCATTATCTATGATAACCATGTTTCTGTTTCCTTCGCACTGGTTTTGCAGTGAGTAGATTTTAGTATATAGATCTCTTTGTGACCTTGGGCAAGTCACTTTGGACCACATTCATTAAGTAGTGCTACGTTGAATTCAATTAAATGTGTTGTAAGGTGCTTCTGGCTAAGCGCTCCTTAGTAAACGTGGCCCTTTAGGTCCCGCTGCCTCAGGCACCACAAATTAGATTGTTAAGTCGTTAGAGCAGGAACAGGGTTATTTTTCAACCTCTCCTAGCTGTAAGACTTTCTAGGAATATGTTTTGCTATCATTTTTACGTGTTATCAACATTTCACTTTTTATTATACCGGAGTAAAGTTTTATGGAATATCTCTCTGAGCATGTCCTTCTGTTATTAATGGTTTTAGGGAATTGTGACCTTAACAATTCCCTGTTTGCCTAACTAAGCTTTTAATTAACTGTCTGAATTAACAGAGAATGTTTAATTTCAGGGATGTTTTGGTTCTTAGATTAGCAAATCAGCTTCTCTTTTGTATTTCCCACGGCCTTCGAACATAACACCTTTATAATGACGTATTATGTAGAAGAAAACTATAATGCAAACAGTTAATTACAGGGAATGAGAAACCGTACAAAGATCATATCTAAACCAGCAGCAAAAAATCTCAGGAAATCACTTCTCTTAAGGATTTGCATCGGTAAACACAATTTAAAAATAAGGGTATATTCTAATATCTTCTATTTTCAATCATTTTGGGCCCGACCCAAGATTTAGCTTAACTATCAATTTGTATCAAACAACAGGACATAGACTGAGGAATTATAGGACCTGAAATATTAATGGGGTCCATCTCATTGATTTCCACTTATTTCTGTTATCCAAACATCTGTGGGACTTGTCTCTGGATTAGTTTTTTCATGACAGGGCGCCTTGTGTTGAGGTTTGTTTGTTTTCTTGCTGAGCAGCAGGGATAATCTGCAAGGTTCTTCCCATCAGGCCCGATAAGGCCAGAGAGCGCGCGGCAAATGCATATGGGGTCCGAAATTTGGGCCACCCTAGGCCCGGGCCTAATGAGCCTAACGGGAAATCCGCCACTTTATGTGAGATAACATCACGGACACACAATGGCAATCTTCTCTAAAATGAGTTTAGAACATAGTTGAAAATGTATCGGCATAAAGAAAGTCCAAATAGAAGATTGTTCTACTCATTATTTTCTGCTTGTTTTTGCAAGCTTCCAACACGCGACCCAAATTGTTACCAGTGAAGTTTATGCCACATCAGACTTGGCAGACTTTTTGACACAAATAAAGATAAAAAGTGATACACAGAAATAACCAGGATTTGATACATTATTTAATCTGTGTGCCATCTTTCTTGTTTCTTTTTTTCTGTGTGCCATCTTTTTTCAAACATCGTCCCCAGTTTGAAAAATGATGCACATGGAGCAGTGAACCAACAAACCCTGCAGGTTGTGTAGTATTGAAGCTCCAAAGGAGTTTGGCCACCATCAATTATATGCTGAAATTCAGTCAAAACAAAAACATAATACTAAATAATAAAAACGAATCAAACTTTATTTCCGAACATCACACTAAAAATAAAACTAATAAAAAATATATTGGTCATCTACTATATATTTTGGAAAGTTGTTTTGTCTGTCTGTTTGCTTTCCATTTGGACACATCTTATGATATCGTAACCACATTTAGCATGATGGTTTCTGAGAACAAGGAGCAGGATTTTGTCTATGTTTGGATATAATTGGACGCCATTTTGAATAAAGATGGCAGACTGAACCTTTCAAAACTGCACTGATTTTCACCAAATTTGTCAGGATTTTAATGTGTGTATATATTGTATTGTATTGTATTGTATGTCTTTATTTATATAGCGCCATTAATGTACATAGCACTTCACAGTAGTAATACATGGGGTAATCAAATAAATAACAGATAATATAAATAACAGATCATGGGAATAAGTGCTTTAGACATAAAAGTAACATTTCGGAAGAGGAGTCCCTGCCCCGAGGAGCTTACAGTCTAATTGGTAGGTAGAACGTACAGAGACAGTAGGAGGGAGTTCTGGTAAGTGCGTCTGCAGGGGGCCAAGCTTTATGTATCGTGTTCAGAATATCCACAGTGCTATTCATATGCTTCTTTAAGCAAGTGTGTCTTAAGGTGGGTCTTAAAGGTGGATAGAGAGGGTGCTAGTCGGGTACTGAGGGGAAGGGCATTCCAGAGGTGTGGGGCAGAAAGTGAGAAAGGTTTAAGGCAGGAGAGGGCTTTAGATACAAAGGGGGTAGAAAGAAGACATCCTTGAGAAGAACGCAAGAGTCTGGATGGTGCATAACGAGAAATTAGGGATGAGATGTAAGGAGGGGCAGAAGAGTGTAAAGCTTTAAAAGTGAGGAGAAGATTGGAATGTGAGATGCGGGATTTGATCGGAAGCCAGGAGAGGGATTTCATGAGGGGAGATGCTGAGACAGATCTAGGAAAGAGTAGAGTGATTCTGGCAGCAGCGTTTAGGATAGATTGTAGGGGAGACAGGTGAGAGGCAGGAAGGCCGGACAGCAGGAGGTTACAGTAATCAAGACGGGAGAGAATGAGGGCCTGAGTCAGAGTTTTAGCAGTCGAGCAACAGAGGAAAGGGCGTATCTTTGTTATATTGCGGAGGAAAAAGCGACAAGTTTTAGAAATGTTTTGAATGTGAGGGGCGAATGTGAGAGAGGAGTCGAGTGTGACCCCTAGGCAGCGTGCTTGGGCTACTGGGTGAATGATTGTAGTTCCAACAGTAATGTGGAAGGAGGTAGTAGGGCCAGGTTTGGGAGGAAGTATGAGGAGCTCTGTTTTAGCCATGTTGAGTTTAAGGCGGCGGAGGGCCATCCAGGATGATATAGCAGAGAGACATTCAGAAACTTTGGTTTGTACAGCAGGTGTAAGGACAGGTGTTGAAAAGTATATTTGTGTGTCGTCGGCATAGAGGTGATAATTAAACCCAAAAGATGTTATTAGGTCACCTAGAGAGAGTGTGTACAGAGAAAAGAGAAGAGGTCCCAGGACAGAGCCCTGGGGTACCCCCACAGAGAGATCAATAGAGGAGGAGGAGGTGTTAGCAGAAGAGACACTGAAAGTACGATGGGAGAGGTAGGATGAGATCCAGGATAGAGCTTTGTTCCGAATACCTAGAGTATGGAGAATGTGGAGGAGAAGAGGGTGGTCCACTGTGTCAAATGCTGCAGAGAGGTCGAGTAATATGAGCAGAGTGTAATGACCTCTGTCTTTGGCAGCATGGAGGTCGTCAGTTATTTTAGTGAGGGCTGTTTCGGTGGAGTGAGCAGAGCGGAAGCCAGATTGTAGAGGGTCTAGGAGAGAATAGGTGTTGAGAAAATGGAGCAAGCGAGAGAATACAAGACGTTCAAGGAGTTTAGAGGCAAAAGGCAGGAGGGAGACAGGTCGATAGTTAGAAAGACAGGTAGGGTCAAGCTTGTTGTTCTTGAGTAATGGTATGACTGTTGCATGTTTGAAGGAGGATGGAAAGGTTCCAGAGCAGAGGGAGGAGTTAAAAATGTGTGTGAGCGTAGGGATTATAGTAGGAGCTAGAGGTTTTAGGAGATGGGAGGGAATGGGGTCAAGAGGTCAAGTGGTAGAGGGAGAGGAGGCGATCAACAGCGACACATGCTCCTCTGAGACAGTGGAAAAAGAGTCAAGGAAGGCAGGAGGAGAGTTAGGAAGAGGTGTAGGATGGGAGGAAGAAACAGAGGGGATGTTCTGCCGTATGGATTCCACCTTTTCCTTAAAATAGTCAGCAAAGTCCTGAGCGGAGATGGAGGAAGGAGAGGCAGCTGAGGGTGGTTTGAGTAGAGTATCAAAGACAGAGAACAGTCGGCGTGGGTTAGACTTGTGCATGTTGATTAGTGCAGAAAAATAGGCTTGTTTAGCTTGCGAGAGGGCAGAGTTGAAACAGGATAGCATAAATTTGTAGTGAAGGAAGTCTGCGAGAGTGTGAGACTTCCTCCAGAGGCGTTCAGAGGAACGAGTGGAGGAACGCAGCATCCGCGTGTGGGAATTTAGCCAGGGTCTAGGGTTAGAAGGGCGAGTGCGGCAGAGAGAAAGCGGGGCATGTAGATCAAGAGACGAGGACAAGGCAGAGTTGTAGTTCCTGACCAGGTTGTCAGGGTCTGTAGCAGAGCTGAGAGAGGAGAGGGTGGAGCTTAAAGTGGACTCAAAGTCAGGTAAGTGAATAGAGCGCAGGTTTCTGCAGAACCGGGGGGTAGATGGAGGTGGAGAAGGGGAGAAGCGAGATAGAGAGAATGAGATGAGGTGATGGTCAGAGAGAGGAAAAGGGGAAATGGAGAAATCAGAGAGAGAAAAGTTTTTAGTGAAAACCAGGTCTAAGTAGTGGCCATCCTTGTGGGTGCTGGCTGCAGTCCACTGTTGAAGGCCAAAAGAAGAGGTGGGGTGGGTGGGAGGGAGAGGGGTAAGGAGGGGGAGATAGGCGAGAGATACCGGAGAAAGTGAAAGGGAGAGAGTAAATCAAGTGCCCAGAGATGCAGATAGTAATGGCAGATAGATGGGTAGATGGATGGGCCATCTATCAAATGATGGGGAGATGAGCAGGAAGAGAGACAGCTGTGCACTATATAGTAAAGAAGATATAGATGGATATACACATGTCCGGTATTTATTCATATCATATAATATAGTGTCAGTAAAAGAAGGGGGAAATGAGATACAGGGAAAGCTAAGCGAAAGTGAGAGAGGAAGGGAGATATGGGGTGAAGCAAATCATAATAAGACACAAGATGAGAGAGGATACATGAAGAGAGGACACTTAATAATAATAATAATAATTATTATTATTATAATAATAAGACACAAGATGAGAGAGGATACATGAAGAGAGGACACTTAATAATAATAATTATTATTATTATTATTATTATTATAATAATAAGACACAAGATGAGAGAGGATACATGAAGAGAGGACACTTGTCACATTAGGAAAGAGAGACGGGTAATACAGGCCGAGATACATTTGTGGACAGGGAGAGAGCGAGAGGAACAAATACAAGAAGAGAGTGACATAACGTAGTATAATGTGTAATGCTTTGTAGATTTCAGACATGAAGGAGTTAATCAGAAAGGTTGCCCTGTCTT
>WSYH01014670.1:0-15232 GCA_036426205.1 Ascaphus truei
AGACCCGACAGGAGGCATAATGTAGTGATACTGTGCTGTCATAATGTAGTGATACTGAGCTACCATAATGTAGTGATACTGTGCTATCATAATGTAGTGATACTGTGCTATCATAATGTAGTGATACCGTGCTATCATAATGTAGTGATACTGTGCTATCATAATGTAGTGATACTGTGCCATCATAATGTAGTGATACTGTGCTATCATAATGTAGTGATACTGTGCTGTCATAATGTAGTGATACTGTGCTATCATAATGTAGTGATACTGTGCTATCATAATGTAGTGATACTGTGCCATCATAATGTAGTGATACTGTGCCATCATAATGTAGTGATACTGTGCTACCATAATTAGTGATACTGTGCATCATAATGTTAGAATACTGTGCCGTCCATAATGTATGATACTGTGCCAATCATAAATGTGTGATAATGTGCCATCATATGTAGTGATACTGTGCCATCATATGTAGTGATACTGTGCTACCATAATGTAGTAACTGTGCCATCATAATGTAGTGAATACTGTGCTCCTAATGTAGTTATACTGTGCCATCATAATGTAGTGATACTGAGCCCTCATAATGTATGAATACTGAGCCATCACTATGTAGTGATACTTGTGGCCATCAATAATGTTAGTGATACTTGTGGCTCTCATAATGTAAAGGGTTGGGGTATTGTGAAGAGGGTGTGTGATGGGGGTGGGGGTGGGGTGTGATGAGTGGGAAAGGGGGGAGAGGGTGTGAAGAAGTCGAAGTCAGGATGATATAGTGAGTGTTGGTGGGGGGGAGTGAGAAAGGAGGAGGTATGAGGAGGGATGGGTGAGGGGGTGGAGTGGGGGGGTGCTGGGGGGGGTGGGGGAGACGGGGTGAGAGTTTGGGGATGCAGAGGGTGAGGATGAGGTTGGTTAGGATTGGAGAGGGGAGGGAATGTATGGGGAGGGAGGAGATTAGCGAGTGGTAAGAGTGTGGTGTGGAGGATTGAGGAGGGAATGTGGGGAGTGTGGGCTGGGATAGGGGGCAAGTTCGGTAACGGGAGGGTGAATCGGTTATACTGTGCTACCATAATGTAAGTGGATACTGTGGCCATCATAATTGTTGATACTGTGCCATCATAAGTGTAGTGCATACTGTGCTACATAAGGTGATCTGACATCATAATGGTGATACTGTGCCTCATAATGTAGTGATACGTGTCCATCATAATTAGTGACTGTGCTCATCATAATGTATGATACTGTGCCATCAGTAATGTAGTGATCTTGCATCATAATGTAGTGATACTGTGCCATCATAATGTAGTGATACTGTGCCATCATAATGTAGGTGATCAGCCTGGTGCTGTCCATAATGTAGTGATTACTGTTGACATCATAATGTAAGTGATACTGTGCCATCATAAATGTAGTGATACTGGTGCCATCATAATGTAGTGATACTGTGGTTCGGTCATAATGTAGTGATACTTGCATCATAATGTAAGTGGATCACTGTGCCATCATAATGTAGTGAATCTGTGCATCATATGGTAGCTGTATATTGTGATATGTGACCATCATATGTAGTGATCTGTGCCTTCAATAATGTGTGATAACTGAGTGCCATCATAATAGTAGTGATACTGTGCCATCATAATGTAGTGATACTGTGCTCATAATGTAGTGTACTGTGCTATCATAATGTGTGATACGTGCTATCATAATTTAGTGATACTGTGCTATCATAATGTAGTGATACTGTGCCCCCATCATAATGTAGTGATACTGGTGCATCATAATGTAGTGATAACGTGCTGTCATCATATGTAGTGTACTGTGCATCATAATGTAGTGATACGGTGCATCAAAGTCGTATTGTATACTGTTCATCTAATGTAGTGATACTGTGCTGTCATAATGTAGTGATACTGTGCCATCATAATGTATTGATACTGTGCCATCATAATGTATGATACATGTACTACATATATGTAGTGATACATGTGCCATCATAATGTATTGATACTGTCTACCATAATGTAGTGATACTGTGCCATCAATGTAGTGATCCTGTGCCTATAATGTAGTGATACTGTCCATCATATGTAGTGATACTGTGCCTCATAATGTAGTGATACTGTGCCATCATAATGTAGTGATACTGTGATAACATAATGTATTGATACTGTGCATCATAATGTAGTGATACTGTTCTACCATAATGTAGTGATACTGTGTCCATCATATGTAGTGATTCTGAGCCATCATAATGTATTGATGCTGAGCCATCATAATGTAGTGATACTGGTTGTCTCATAATGTAGTGATACTGTGCTATCATAAGTGTAGTGATACTGGTGCTCATAAGGTAGTGATACTGTGCCATCATAATGTAGTGATACTGTGCCACATATGTGATACTTTGCACATAATGTAGTGATACTGTGCATCATAATGTAGTGATACTGTGCTCAAATGTTAGTGGATACTGTGCCATCATAATGTAGTGATACGATGCGTGCCATCATAATGTAGTGAACTGTGCCATCATAATGTGTGTGATACTGTGACCATCATAATGGATGGATACTGGTGCCATCATAATGTAGTGATACTGTGCCATCATAATGTAGTGATACTGTCTGGTCATATGTAGTGATACTGTGCATCATAATGTAGTGGATACTGTGGCCATCATAATGTAGTGATACGGTGCCATCATAAGGTAAGTGAACTGTGCTGTCATAATGTAGTGATACTGGCCATCATAATGTGTGTACTGCCATCATAATTTGATACGGTGCTGTCCACAATGTATTGATCACTGTGACTCATAATGTAGTGATACTGTCTCATAATGTGTGATACTGAGCCATCATAATGTAGTGATACTGGTGCCATCTATAATGTAGTGATACTGTGCCATCATAATGTAGTGATACTGTGCCATCATAATGTAGTGATACTGTGCCATATAATGTATGATACTGTGCACCATAATGTAGTGATACTGGTCCATCATAATGTAGTGATAGCCTGAGCTATCATAATGTAGTGATACTGAGGCTATCATAATGTAGTATGCTGTGCTATCATAATGTAGTGATACTGGCCATCATAATGTATGATCTGTGACATACTGTGCCTACATTAATGTAGTGATACTGAGCCATCATATGTAGTGATACTGTGCTACCATAATGTGTATGTGATACTGTGCCATCATAATTTATGATACGTTCTACATATGTAGTGATACGTGCTCATAATGTAGTGATACTGGCCAGTCATAATGTAGTGATACTGTTGCCCATAATTAGTGATCCTGAGCCATCATAATGTAGTGATACTGTGCCCATAATGTAGTGTATCTGCCATCATAATGTATGATTCTGTGCCATCATAAGTGTGATACTGTGCTATCAATGTAGTGATACTGTGCTACTAATTTAGTGATACTGTGCATCCATATGTAGTGATCTGTGCCTCATAATGTAGTGATACTGTGCCATCATAATGTAGTGGATACTGTGCCATCATAAGGTATTGATACTGTGCGTCATAATGTAGTGATCTGTGCATCTAATGTAGTATACTGTGCCTCATAATGTAGTGATACTGGTGCCATCATAATGTAGTGATACGTGCTATCATAATGTAGTGATACTGTGCCATATAAATGTAGTGATACTGTGCCATCATAATTTAGTGATACTGTGCCATCATAATGTAGTGATACGGCCATCATAATGTTGAACTGCTACCATAATGTAGTGATGAGCCATCGATAATGTAGATACTGTGCCATCATAATGTAGTGAGATGCTGTACCATCATAATGTATGATACTGAGCTATCATAATGTAGTGATACTGTGCCATCATAATGTAGTGATACTGTCCATCATATATGTAGTGATACTGTGCCATCATAATGTAGTGATACTGTGCTACCATAATGTAGTGAAACTGTGCCACATAATGTAGTATACTGGCATATATGTAGTGATACTGTGCTATCATAATGTAGTGATACTGTGCTATAATGTGAGACTGAGCTATCATAATGTAGTGATACTGTGCCATTATAGTGTAGTGATACTGTGGCCATGCATAATGTAGTGATACTGTGCCATCATAATGTAGTGATACTGTGCTACCATAATGTAGTGATACTGAGCCATCATAATGTAGTGATACTGTGCTATCATAATGTAGTGATACTGAGCTATCATAATGTAGTGAGTGTGTATCAAATGTGTGATACTGTGTCTATCATATGTATATACTTGCCATCATAATGTAGTGATACTGTGCCATCATAATGTGTGATACTGTGTGCCATCATAATGTCGTGATACTGTGCCATCATATGTAGTATGAACTGAGCTATCAAATGTGTGATGTGATCATAGTGACTATCATAAGGTAGTGATACTGTGCTATCATAATGTAGTGATACTGTGCCATCATATGTATGATACGTGCTATCATAATGTAGTGAACTGTTGCTCTAATGTAGTGATACTGCCATCATAATGTGTGATACTGTGCCATCATATGTAGTACCTGACTATCATAATGTAGTGATACTGTGTGCTACCATAATGTAGTGATACTGTGCATCATATAATGTAGTGTACTGTGCTATCATAATGTAGTGATACTGTGCCATCATAATGTAGTGATACTGTGCCATCAATGCTGTGATACCGTGCATCATAATTGTGATACTGTGCCTCATAATGTAGTGATACTGTGGCCATCAAATGTAGTGATAACTGAGCTATCATATGTAGTGATACTGTGCCATCATATGTATGGATACTGTGCTCATAATGTAGTGATACTGGCCATCATAATAGTGATACTGTGCTACTCATAATGTTAGTGATACTGGTCCATCATAATGTATGAGACTGATGCTTCAAATGTAGTGATACTGTCCATCATAATGTATTGATACTGTGCTATCATAATGTAGTGATACTGGGTGTATCCAAATGTAGTGATCTGACTTCATAAATGTAGTGATACTGTGCCATCATATGTAGTGATACTGTGCTACATAATGTGTGGATACTGTGATCTATCATAATGTAGTGATACTGTGCCATATAATGTAGGATACTTTGCTATTATAATGTATGATACTGATGCTATCCATAATGTAGTGATACTGTGCTATCATAATGTGTGATACTGTGCTCATATGTAGTGATACTGTGCTACCATAAGTAGTGATACTGAGCCATCATAATGTAGTGATACTGTGGCTACCTAATGTATGATACTGTGCATCATAATTAGTGATACTGTGCCATCATAATGTAGTGATACTGTGCCGTCATAATGTTATGTATACTGTGGCCGTCATAATGTATGTGATACTGTGCTCTAATGTGTGATACTGACCATCATAATGTAGTGATACTGTTGCGACCATAATTAGTGATACTGGCATCATAATTAGTGATACGACTATCATATGTAGTGATACTGGGCCATCATAATATGTAGTGCTATCTGGGGCTATCATCATGTAGTGATACTGTGCTATCATAATGTAGTGATACTGTGCCTCATAATTATTGATACTGTGCCATCATAATGTAGTGATACTGAGCCATCATAATGTAGTGATACTGACTATCTAATTGTAGTGATACTGTGGCTCATCATAATGTAGTGATACTGGCTACCATAATGTATTGATACTGTAGCTACTCATAATGTAGTGATACTGTAGTGGCTACATAATGTAGTGATCCTGTGCCATCATAATTAGTGTCTTCATATAGTGGATACTGTCCAGAATGTAGTGATACTTAGCCATCTATGTAGTGATACTGTCATCATAATGTAGTGAACTGTGCCATCATAATGTAGTGATACTGTGCTATCATAATGTGTGTACGTGCTATTATAATGTAGTGATACTGATGCCATGCTAATTTAGTGATACTGTGCCATCTAAGTAGTGAACTGTGCCGATCATATTGTGTGATACTGTGCATCATAATGTAGTGATATGGTCCATCAGTAATGTAGTGATACTGTGCTTCATTAATGTAGTGATACTGAGCTATCATAATGTAGTGAGTATCATCTGTGCTATCATAATGTAGTATACTGAGTCCTACCATAATGTAGTGATACTGGGCCATCATAATGTATGATACTGAGCTACAATCATATATTGTAGTGATAATGTAGTGACTCACTCATAATGGTAGTGATCGGAACCCATCTATTGGTAGTGATACTGTGCTATCATAATGTAGTGATTACTGCCCCTAATGTATGATACGTGCCTAATCATAATGTAGTGATACTGTGCATCATAATGTAGTGATACTGGCCATCATAATGTAGTGATACTGTGCATCATAATGTAGTGATCTGATGCCATCATAATGTAGTGATACTGAGCTACATAATGTAGTGATTACTGTAATATAATGTGATTGATACAGCCATAATGGTAGTGATACTGTGCCATCAAATGTAGTGATACTGTGGCTATCATATGAGTGATACTGTGCCATCATAATGAGTGTATAGGTGGCCATCATAATGTAGTATCTGTTCATCATAATGTAGTGATACTGATGCATCATCATAATACTGTGAGATGATACTGTGCCATCATAATGTAGTGATACTGTGCCATCATAATGTAGTGATATGTGCTATCATATGTAGTGATACTGTGCTTTATATCATGATACGGCCATCATACAGTGTAGTGTACTGCTATCATAATGTAGTGATACTGTGTCCATCATAATGTAGTGATACTGTGCCATCATAATGTAGTGATACTGTGCCATCATAGTAGTATACTGTTGCTTCATAATGTATGATACTGAGCTATCATAATGTCAGTGATCTTGCTATCATTGTAGTGATACTGAGCTACATAATGTTGATCTGTGTACTAATGTAGTATCTGACTATCATAATGTAGTGATACTGGCCATCATAATGTAGTGATTAGCCATCTAATGTAGTGATACTGTGCTCATAAGTAAGTAGTGATATCTGTGCCACATAATGTAGTGAATACTGAGCTATCCATGTAGTGATACTGTGCTACCATAATGTAGTCGATATATGTGAACTACTACAAATGTAGTGATAACGTTGCCATCATAAGGTAGTGAGTACTTGGGCCATCATAATGTACGTGGATACGGTGTCCACATAATGTATTGATACTGTGGCCACCATAATGTGTGAATACTGTGGCATCATCATGTAGTGATACTGTGCCGTCATAATGGGTGATACTGTGCCATCATAATGTAGTGTGATACTGTGCCATCATAATTAGTGATACTGTCCATCGAATGTAGTGTACTGTGCCCATCATAATGTAGTTGATACTGTGCCATCATATGTAGTGATACTGATCTACCACATAATGTAGTGATACTGAGCCATCATAATGTAGTGATACTGTGCATCTAGAATGTAGTGATACTGAGCATCATATGTAGTGATACTGTGCATCATAATGTGTGATACGCATCATAATGTTAGTGATACTGTGCTCATAATGTAGTATGATACTGGTTGCCATCATAATGTATAGTGATACTTTTGCATCATAATGTATGATATGTGTCCATCATAATGTAGTGATACTGTGACATCATAATGTAGTGATACTGTGGCCATCATATGTAGTGATACTGTGCCATCATAATGTAGTGTACTGGTGCCATCATAATGTGATGATACTGTGCCATCATAATGTAGGTGATACTGGAGCCATCATAATGTAGTGATACTGTGCTACCATAATTGTAGTGATACTGTGCCATCATAATGTAGTGATACTGTGCTACATAATGTAGTGATACTGTGATCCATCATAATGTAGTGATACTGTGCCATCATTAATTAATGATGACTGTGCCACATAATTTGTACTGAGCTATAATGATACTTACTATATAGTGATACTGAGCCACATAATGTAGTATACTGATTCCATCATAATGTCGTGATACTGTGCCTCATATGTAGTGATACTGGTCCTCATAATGTGTGATACTGTGTCATATCAGAATGTAGTGCTACGTGCCATCATAATGTAGTGATACTTGTGCCATCATAATGGTGATTCTGTGCCAATTAATTGTGCTACTGGTGCTATCATAAGGAGTGATACTGTGCTCATCAATGTAGTGATACCGTGTCGATCATAATGTAGTGATACTGTGCTATCATAATGTATGATACGGTGCTATCAGTAATGTTAGTGATACCGTCTATCATATGATGTACTGTGCTACACATAATGTAGTGAGAACGATCCATAATAATGTAGTTATACTGAATGTCTGCATAATGTATGTGATCACCGTGCTACATAATGTAGTGATACTGTGCTATCATATGTAGTGATACTGAGCCATCAATAATGTAGGATAACTGAGCCATCATAATGTAGTGATACTCTGCTATCATAATAGTGAACTGGCCTCATAAGTAGTGATACTGTTGCCATCATAATGTACGATATGTGATCATTGTGAACTGTGCCATCATAATGTATGAGCGGTCCATCCTTAATGTTGATCTGTGCCATATATGTAGTGATACTGAGTGTCATAATGTGTGATACTGGTGCTATCATAATGTAGGATACTGAGCTTCATAATGTTAGTGGTAACTGTGCTACCATAATGTAGTGATACTGTGCTTATAGATCTGTTATACTGCTACCATATGTATTGTACAATGTGCTATCATAATGTAGTGCATACTGTTCTTCTTATAATGTATGATACCGTGCTATCATATGTAGTGATACTGTGCCATCATATGTAGTGATACTGTGCCATCATAATGTAGTGATCTGTGTGCTATCATAATGTAGTTATCTGTGCCATCATAATGTAGTGATACTGTGCTATCATAATGTAGTGATACTGAGCCTTCATATGTAGTGATACTGTGCTGTCAAATGTGTGATACTGTGCTATCATAATGTAGTGATACTGAGCCTTCATAATGGTAGGATACTGTGCGTCATAATTTAGTGATACGAGCCATAGATGTATGATACGCGCTGTCATAAATGTGTGATCTGTGGCTACCATAATGTAGTGATACTGTGCCGTCATAATGTAGTGATACGTGCTGTCATAATGTAGTGATACTGTGCCATCATAATGTAGTGATACTGTGCATGCCATCATAATGTAGTGATATGTGCCATCATAATGTAGTGATACTGTGCCATCATAATGTGTTAAACTGTCCATCATATATGATAGTTGTATCTATGTTATAACTGTGCTATCTTAATGTAGTGATACTGGCCGTCATAATGTAGTGATACGTGCCGTCATAATGTAGTGATACTGTGCCCATCATATGTAGTGATACTGTGCTATCAAATGTAGTGATACTGTAACCCATCATAATGTATGATACTCTGCTATCATAATGTAGTGATCTGTACCATCATAATGTGTTGATACTGGTGCCATCATAATGTAGTGATACTGTGCCAATAGTAGTGATACTGTGCCATCATAAAATTGTAGTGAATGCTGTAGCCTCATAATGTAGTGATTACTGTGCTATCTAATGTAGTGATACTGTAACCATCATAATGTAGTGATACTGTGCTATCATAATGTAGTGAATACTGTGCCATCATAATGTAGTGATACCCTGTGCCATAAGTAGTGATACTGTGCCATCTGTAGTGATACTGAGCCATCATAATGTAGTGATACTTGCCATCAATGTTAGTTATGATATGTCATCATTGTAGTCGGATCTGGCTATAATAATGTAGTGATACTGTGCTATTATAATGTAGTGATACTGAGCATCTAATGTAGTGAGCTGTCATATACTGTTAGTGATACTGTGCCATAAAATGTAGTGATCTCTGTGCCATCATAATGTGTGAACTGTGCCATCATTACATGTTGATACTGTGCTGTCATAATGTAGTGATACTGTGCTATCATAATGTATGATCTTGTACTGTGTTATACTGTGCTTATACTGTAGTGATATGAGGCATAATACATTATACTGTATGTGCATACTGAGCTATCATAATGTAGTTGATACTGTGCTATGCATAATGTAGTGATACTGTGCCATCATAATGTAGTGATCTGAGCCCATAAATGTAGTGATCTGTGTATCATAATGTAGTGATACTGTGCCATCATAATGTAGTGATACTGTGCCATCATAATGTAGTGATACTGTGCCATCATAATGTAGTGATACTGAGCCATCATAATGTAGTGATACTGTGCCATCATAATGTGTGATACTGTGCCTCATAATTTAGTGATACTGTGCCCATATGTAGTGATACTGTGCCATCATATCGATATGTATAATGTAAGTGATACTGTATGGCTCATAATGTAGTGATACTGTGCGATACATATTAGTATACTGTGCAATGTTCGACCATCAATGTAGTGATACTGTGCCATAATGTAGTTGATTAGCTGTGCGTACATAAAGGTAAGTGATACTGTGTTTCAATTTTTCTATCATAAGGTAGTGATACTGTGGCTATCATAATGTAGTGATACTGTGCTCAATCAGTAGTGATCGTGCCATTCATAGTGATACTGTGCTACATAATGTAGTGATACTGACCATAAGTAGTGATACTGTGTCCATAAATGTATGATACTTGCTTATCATAAGTTGTAGTGATACTGTGGCCGTCATAATGTAGTGATACTGTGCATCATAATTGTAGTGATACTGTGCTATCATAATGTAGTGATACTGTGGCCGTCATAATGTAGTGATACTGTGCTATCATAATGTAGTGATACTGTGCCATATAATGTCTGATCTCTGCTATCATATGTAGTGATACTGTGCCATCATAATGTAGTTGATCGTGGCCTACCATATGTAGTGATACTGGCCATCATAATGTAGTGATTCTGTGCCATCATAATGTAGTGATACTGTGCTCCATAATGTATGATACTGTGCCATCATAATGTAGTGATACTGTGCCATCATAATGTAGTGATACTGTGCCATCATAATGTAGTGATCATGTGCTATCATAATGTAGTGATACTGTGTGCGCATGCATAATGTAGTGATACTGAGCATAATAATGTAGTGATACCTGTGCCATCATAATGTAGTGATACTGTGCCATCATAATGTAGTGATACTATGCTACCATAATGTAGTGATACTGTGCCATCATAATGTAGTGATAATGTGCCATCATAATGTAGTGATACTGTGCCATCATAATGTAGTGATACTATGCTACCATAATGTAGTGATACTGTCATCATAATGTAGTGATACTATGCTACCATAATGTAGTGATACTGTGCCATCATAATGTAGTGATACTGTGCTATCATAATGTAGTGATACTATGCTACCATAATGTAGAATGTGACTGTAGTGATATGTGCATCATAATGTGTTGAAAGCCCATAAATTAGTCGGGCAAATAATTTATTGAGACTATGCTGAAAAACACAAATAATGTTATGATACTGTGCCAGCAGAGTCGATACTGCTACCATATGGTAGTGATACTGTGCCATCATAATGTAGTGATATGTTGCCATCATATGTAGTGATCGACTGCTATCTATCAAATGTAGTGATCTGTGCCACATAATGTAGTGAACTGTGCATCATAATGTAGTGATACTGTGCCATCATAATGTAGGTTACTGACTATCATAAGTGTGATACTGTGCCATCATAATGTAGTGATAACTGAGCTATCATAATGTAGTGATACTGTGCTATCATAATGTAGTGATACTGTGCCATATAATGTATATACTGAGCTATCATAATGTAGTGATACTGAGCCATCAATAAGTAGTGATACTGTGCCATCATAATGTAGTGATACTGAGCTATCATAATGTAGTGATCTGAGCCATACATAATGTAGTGATACTGTGCTCATTAATGGACTGAGCTATCATAATGTAGTGATACTGGCTATCATAATGTAGTGATACTGTGCTATCATAATGTAGTGATACTGTGCCATCATAATGTAGTGATGCTGTGCCATCATAATGTAGTGTTACTGTGCTATCATAATGTAGTGATACAGTATCACTGTAGATGTGTGCACAGTATCACTACATTATGACAGCACAGTATCACTACATTATGATAGCACAGTATCACTACATTATGATAGCACAGTATCACTACATTATGATGGCACAGTATCACTACATTATGATGCACAGTATCACTACATTATGAGGCACAGTATCACTACATTATGATGGCACAGTTCACTACATTATGCTACACAGTATCACTCATTAGATGGCACAGTATCACTACACTTATGGTAGCACAGTATCACTACATTAAGGGGGGGGGGGGGGGGGTGGTTGGGGGGGGGGTGCACAGTATCCACACATTATGATGGCACAGTTATCACGAGGGTACCAGATTTTCAAAGTAAAACACTGGGACCATTAAAAATATTATTATCAAACAACTGAAAATACAAAACGCCCCGCCCCCTTTTTTGGCTTTTTCCTCTACCCCCATCCCACCCTCTTCCCGCATCCCCCTACTCCACCCATCCTCCTCCTCCTACCTCTACCCCTCAAGATAGGAAGACTAAAAGGCTTCCCCACCTCTCCTCCGGACAACACATACAACGGATCGTCTGCCGAGGTCGACCCTGCTCCCTAGGAAACTCCCGAACCCTCCTGAGCATCTTAGAAAACAGCCACTCGATCTTTGAGAAAACCCAAGGGGAACCCACTCCCCCTTAGACCACGAAAACACTCCTTCTCAATCCTCGTCCCCCCACTCCTCTCCATCCTCTCTCCTTTCCTAACCCTCTGCACCGTACCCCCCCTCTCCATCTATCTTACCCACTCCCTCTCCATCCTCTCCTCACCCCCAGATTGATATACACAACACACACACACACACACACCACACACTCACCTATAAACAACATACCAAACATTAGTTACACACAAATACCATACATTGAGTTGACAAACAGACCATCACACAATACACATTTTATATTCACATATAAACACTATAATAAACAACATAACATATATGGCAACATAATGCAGGAACACACATATGCCTTACAATACACACACTTACCAGCACACACCACACACACAACACACACACAACCCAACACACACTCACCACAACACACTCTACACCTTACCAACGGACACACGGAACCGGGGAGGAGTAGACTACAGAGGAGCAACTCTAAGCAGCAGCTCATATATCAGAGTTCGTCTGCAGCGCCACGCTATTGCCCGAAGCTGTAGCAGCCAACCAAAACTCCTGCTCTCCCTCCCCTCTACCAACTACAGTCTGTTTAATCTGATCGGCTACGCGGCTGTGCCGCCGGCATCCTCCTCTGATCTCCTCCAAACCTCCGCTCTCCTCACTACCCCACCCAAACCGATAGGACACCTACTATACCGGGACGGGTCCCAGCTAAAGGACATTTTTTACAATTTTTGGGGACAGCTCACACATAAAACCGATTAACTAGAGGAGCAACAACCGTGGTAACTACTCTAAGAGCATGTAATGGGTGCCAGCAGGCAAAATCAATTTGAAGATAAACTGGAGTTGACACGGGAATGGGGTTTGGACCTTGAAATAGTATGACAAGCGTGGATAACGGTCAAGCAAGAGAGGGGCCTATATGCATTTAGAACAAGACGGTGGTACTTACTCAGTCCAACCCTGCACAAAGTTGTGCCCGGTGTGGAGTCCACGCGACTCACCAGATCACCACCCATCTGGCTGCCCGCTTACAGATCCAGTCCTGACGCTGTGATGTGAGTGGAACGTCTCCTCCTGTGTCTGCGGCTGCCACTCCGCATTCCGTGTGTGAAGCTGTCACCGTAATTTGTGAACAGCAGAGAAGGGGAAGATCGGTGGTCCCATCCGCTCCAAAAAGAAATATAGAATACTCACACATCAGAGAAATTAAAAACACTAATTATTATTAACTACTAATCAAAGTAACAAACAGCACACAAAATCTCTCCCACGCGTTTCACGCCTACTGTGGCGCTTTAAAAAAAAAAAAAAGCGCCACAGTAGCGTGAAACGCGTGGAGAGATTTTTTGTGCTGTTTGTTACTTGATTTTATGTAGTTTACATATTAGTGTTTTTTAATTCTCTGCTGGTGAGTTCTATATTTTTTTTGGAGCGGATGACCATCGATCCTTCCCCTTCTCTGCTGTCCACTAAAAAACTGTACTTGGCTCCAGCCTAAACCGCGGACTCTTGGTACCGTACGTATCGACTACTATGATGGCACAGTATCACTACATTATGATGGGCACAGATCACTACATTATGATGGCACAGTATCACTACATTATGATGGCACTTCCATCCACTTGGCTCTCAATCCCTTTGCAGTAAATAACAGTAACATAGGGGGAGCTTCTGATATTCAAGTTTTAATTTCCACATTGTTGTTGCCAATTTTTTGTGAAATGTTGCAACTAGCATATTTTCAGGGGGGGGGGATTAAGTGAAACAGTGGAGTGGGGACATTTATATTCTTCACCTATTTATCTTTTATCTTTATTTAAATAAAGTTCAAACCTAACATTTGAGGCCTATGTTTTACATAATTTACGAAACAAATTAGGTCATGTTAGGCATATCAGGTGCACAGGACCCTCCACAATTTATGGGGGGGTGAACTTTGTTCGATTAGAAAAACTACAAAATTTTACCCAGGAGATTCACCCCTTTTAACGTTTACCACATCTCTAGTTAGTACTAGTAAGGTCTGATGGTTTTGGTTTATATTAGTCGGTCTAATCAGTATGGGAAAGCCGCATTGACAGCTACATACTTGCACATATGTTAGAGCATAGCCAGAGAAGATGGCAAATGCTGCTTCAACATTGAGTTTCCAATAGTGATTTCATGCATGACAGCAGTGTTCTCGTAAAGCATAAATGTAAGTGCAAAATTGTCTTCACAACCCATTGAAGAAGCAGTATAAATGCTACATCAAATAATAGGCTTCATCATCAAATCGTAGTTGTCAAAAGTAACAAGAAAAGAAATATTGTGTGTGATTATACACGTATGATAGAGTGCAATCTAGCGCTAAGTAGTCGTAAAACCAGTCATTCATGATTAAAAGGTCCAGTGCTTGTGACATCCATTTCAAAACATCATACTGCATATGTGGCGTATATATATCT